>JARBWK010000010.1:137226824-137457522 GCA_030556195.1 Anolis apletophallus | reverse complement strand
TTCTCTTCTCGAAAGAGGCCGCAGCATCATGGATAGTGTGTCTCCATGCCTCCCGATGTGAGACCAGGGTGGACCATTGTTGGTGATCAATCTGGCCAAGCCTAAGATGTTGTTTCAGGGAGTCCTTATATCTCTTTTTGGGCCGTCTCTCTTGTGCTGACCTGTGGCGAGTTCACCGTAGAGTAGTATCTTTGGGAGGCGGTGGTCCTCCATCCTAGAGACGTGCCCTGCCCAGCGCAGCTGAGTTCTCAATAGCATATACAGTCAATAAAAACAACGAATACATCATCAAATAGATTAAAATAGATTAAAACCAATTAAATATCAATAATTTAAACACACAAAGTCCGAGTTCCGTATTCATAAGTTTATCCAAAGCCAGTCCACAGTCCGTTTCCATCACCCAGTCATCACTCCATTGTCCACCTGCTGCCCAATAACTAATCAAATGCCTGGTCCCAAAGCCACGTCTTTAACTTTTTCCTAAAGGAAAGGAGGGAAGAAGTTGATCTAATTTAGCCGGGGAGCGAGTTCTACAGGTGAGGGGCTACCATCAAGAAGGCCCTGTCCCTCGTCTCCACCAAACGTATTTGCGACGAAGGTGGGAGCAGGGCCTCCCTGGAAGATCGTAAATTTTGAGGCGGGACATAAGGGGAGATACGTTCAGGCAAGTAAGCTGGGCCAGAACTGTAAAGGGCTTTAAAGGTCAAAACCAGCACTTTGAATTGTGCTCAGAATTGGCTAGGCGGCCAGTGGAGCTGGCACAACAGGGGGATGGTATGCTCCCTGTATGTCGCTCCGGTTAATAACCTGGCTGCCACCTGCTCGACTAGTTGAAGTTTCCAAACAGTCTTCAAAGGCAGCCCCACATAGAGTGGGTTGCAGTAATCTATTCGGGATGTAACTGTGGCCAGATCAGACTTCCCAAGGTATGGGCGCAGCTGGCACACAAGTCTTAACTGTGCAAAAGCTCCCCTGGCCACCGCCGAGACCTGGGCTTCCAGGCTCAGCGATGAGTCCAGGATCACTCCCAGGCTGCGAACCTGCGTCTTCAGGGGGAGTGTAACCCCATCCAACACAGGCTGTAACCCTATGCCCTGTTCGGCCTTTCGACTGACCAGTAGGACCTCTGTTTTGTCTGGATTCAATTTCAATTTGCTAGCTCTCATCCAGTCCGACACAGAAGCCAAGCACCGGTTCAAGGTCTGGACCCGCAAGAGAGCTGGGGAAGAGCAAGACAGTTCCTGGGTTGGCCAAGTGTTGCCATCCATGTGAAAGGAATAGCACCATATAGCAATTTGGGGTGGGGGTGGGGGCTACCCACCTCTAGCCATCTTTTCTGTGGTGGAGAACTTACCCATTGAACTATCCCAACCCCCATGTTTGGTATAGCCCACCCTAAATCACTGAGTGCTGGGTGCACGAACAACAAGTAGTACAAGACTAAGATATAAAAATATCTATTTCATAACATCATAAACAGCATTGGGTTATACAGATGTTACACACATTAAACAGGACTAGTCATACATAGAGAAACATCACAGGAGATGCTCTATACGCAATAGAACAATGGCAATAAATCATAATAGAATCGCAACTCCCCAAATAATATAATGACCGTCCATAGAATCGAATGATGTCCCCAGATATTGTAAAGTCCAAATGGCGGATGACACAGGGATATAGGAGGTAGAATAAGCTCCAAAATATAAGTTCAAAAAGAGGCCGACGGGTTGGCGATGCCAAAGCTTTTTACGGGGCCACTCCCCCGTTTCGCCCCCGGGCGGGGCTTTCTCAAGGCCATAAATGATATTTCCGTGGTCCAAGTGTCAGTCAGCGAAGCATTCAGGCTTAACCTTACTAATTTTTTGATTAGTAAAAGAAAGACTTACAAAAAAATTTCCAAAAATTTCTAAAATGTAACTTAATTACTAACGAAATTCGTTAGTAGTTCGTATGCCAGCGCATGCGCATTCCAGATGGTTTGGCCTACAACTCCCAGAAATCCTAACAGCTGGTAAATTGGCTGGGATTTCTGGGAGTTGTAGGCCAAAACTTGAATAAATCACACTGAATTCTAGATGGGACTCTCCAAATAGGAAGGAGGGAGGGAGGAGGAGGAGGGAGGGAGGGGGTATTCTATTCTTGGAAGCAGCAAAAAGGATGAGGAGCCCCCTCGCTCCTCGCTGCCTCCCCTCTCACCCCGATCCCGAGGAGCGGGGGCCCAAGTTTGCCAGGCTGGTCATATACCTACATTCCATGCACATGCAATAATACAGCAGTAATAACAATGGGTATAAGAAGAGGTAAAATTCAAACCGAAGTATTCTGACTGTGCTCCTCCTCAAACTGCAAAAGGCTCTTCTCTGAGCCCGGAAAAGGCAAAACCCGGGCACAGCGTTTGCTTCCTGGGTGCACACACATACATATTCTTTGGGGGTTTGCTGCAGAATCTTCTCTATGAGCCCGGATTCTGCAGCAAATCTCCCCCAAGAATATGTATGTGGGTGCTCCCAAGCAGCAAACGCTGGTTTTTCCCGGGCTAATAAGAGAAGAGCCCGTTTGCACCGCATGAGGAGAGACCATTCAGAATACTTCGGTTTGAATTTTACCTCTTCTTATACCCATTGTTATTACTGCTGTATTATTGCATGTGCATGGAATGTAGGTATGACCAGTTGGATTACTTATAATATTAGGCACTTACAGTAGCATTCATTCTATTATACATTAGGTTGGTTTCTCACCCCAATACTCTTTGATGCTTTAGATCCTGGCAGGCAGGAGGCAGGAAGCCTGGAAAAAATGTAAACAGAGAGGTTTACTCAGAAGTAAATCCACAAAGGAGGGCCCTTCATCCAAAGTGCCCTCCTTTGCAGATTTACTCTGAGTAATCCTCTCTGTTTACATTTTTTCCGGGCTTCCAGCCGAAAGAAGGAGCGAGTTTAGGGCTTGCCTTGCCATAATACTTATTGGCAAGGGAGGCGGGAGGGTGGTGAGAGAGAAGGAGGGTGCCCCCTTACGACCTAATAACGACACTTAAGAAAATCCTGGCCCCGAAGTTCGAAAAGGAAGTCCACTTCCTGGTGGGCGTTCCAGGTGCGGAAATGCTCGAAAGTAGCATTTCTTACGAATTTCTTACGAAACGAATCATTTTCATAACTGTTTTCTCATGCCTAGTAGACACCCATCCTGTCCTTCTCCTAATTTTCGTAGTTCTTTAATGATGTCCTTTAGGGTTATTGTTTCCTCCTCTGACCACCTTCCTTGCATTCTCTCTTGATCTTTTACTTCTGTGTTTGATTAGTTTAATGTTGGCATACTCTATTGTCGGTTATTCCATTCGCTGGGAGGATTTGTTCTGCTCTTTGGCAGCAAGGATCCCTTGTTGCATATAAGGGAGGCCTTGGGAAATTCCTACTTCTCTGATCCCTCTATCACAAGTGTGCCTTTTCCTCCCACAAGATGGCGCTCCCGCCAAAAGCTCTTCTTCTTCCCTGTTCTCGGATCTATGGCAGCTTCTCCACCATTTTGGGTCCTCTGAGGTCCTTTTATCTCTCCCGAATTGGCTTTGCCTGAGGAATTTGGCTGCCCCCGGTGAGGTCTTCCTGTGGGGGGTTGTCCCTCTCTGACTTCCCCAGCACTCACATTTGTTCGTGCCCGTCTCTTCTTCCTCTTTTGGCCCCGATCTTGGTGGGGTGGGCTGGGCTGGGCTGGCAGTTACTGCGGGTCGTCCCCCGCTTCCCGTCCCTCGACCCGCTTGCCGCCACAGCTGAAGGCCGGACTCGCTCGATCTCCCCCTTGAGGAGAGGGCGATCCTGAGTCGGGCGGCACCTTCCCTACGGCTTCGCGATCCCTTTAGGCGTGACTTCATCTCTGGGAGGGGGCGCAAATCGTCCTCCGGTCGAGGAGACAGTTGGCACTCTGAGGAGCCTCAGAGTGTCCGTCCTGCCGCCATCTTTGCCCGCCGAGACCTCCCAAATTTGTTTGTTTTTTAATGTTGTTATTGTATTGTCGAAGGCTTTCATTGCCGGAATCACTGGATTGTTGTAGGTTTTTTAGGTTGTATGGCCATGTTCTAGAACCACTAACCAAACAATAGGGAAACTGCTAAGCTAAGCAAAACACAAGAGCTGGTAGTGTATAGAATCTGTGTGAACAACTATTCGATCATAAATATATATCTTGTATTAAATATACATGCAATGTGCTTACACACATATGTAAGTAATATACAACCACATATAATACAGTACAAAACAGAGAGGGTCCTTAATATATAGCAATGTCCCAGTACATGGTGCCGTTTAGTATCACTCTCAAGATACCCGTGGGGACGCTCACGGGAGCTGGCAATAGTCCTCTATCTATGGAAGGCACAGTAGGTTGAGTAGTCCAAATGAACACCAACTATGACTCAAAGAGACATAAAAGCAAAATATTTGGAAATTTATTTCAGTGAGAGCCATATTATTTATATATATATATATATATATATATATATATATACTGAATTCAACTGTGAGTATATACGTATAATACTATGAGAAAAGGATTCCCCCGGCAGAATGACGGGACACTTCAGACCTGGCTCTGCAAAAGGCATGCTCAGGACTCTGGGAAGGAAGAGAAGACGGAAGGAAGGAAGGGGGAAAGAAAGAAAGACAGAGGAAATAAAGGAGGGAAGGGGAGAGGAAGAAAGAAAGAAAAGAAGAAGGAACTATGGAAAAGGAAGAAAAGAAAAGCAGGAGAGAGACAAGGAAGGGAAAAGAAAGAAGGAAATGGGAAGGGGGGGAAGGAAAGGGTGGGGGGAAGAAAGTTAGTGAGGAAAAAGTAAAATAATGAAGGGAAAAGAAAAAAGAAAGAAGGGGAAAGAGGGGGAAGTGAAAAGAAAGGAAAGAGAGGGAAAGGGTGAAGTGGAGAAAGGAAGGAAGGAAGAGGGAGAATGGAGGAAAGAAGGAAGGGGAGAGAGGGAGGGAAAAGGAAGGCGAGAAGGAGAAGTAAAGGGTGAAGGGGAGAAAGAAAGGAAGGAAAAAGGAGAATGGAGGAAAGAAGGAAGGGAAGAGAGGGAGGGAAAAGGAAGAAGGAGAAGGAAAGGGTGAGGGGGGAGAAAGAAAGGAAGGAAAAGGGTGAATGGAGGAAAGAAGGAAGGGAAGAGAGGGAGGGAAAAGGAAGGAGAGAAGGAAAGGGTGGAAGGAAGAGAGAGAGAATGGAGGAAAGAAGGAAGGGGAGAGAGGGAAAAGGAAGGAGAGAAGGAGAAGGGTGAGGGGGGAGAAAGAAAGGAAGGAAAAGGGAGAATGGAGGAAAGAAGGAAGGGGAGAGAGGGGGAAGTGAAAAGAAAGGAAAGAGAGGGAATGGGTGAAGTGGAGAAAGGAAGGAAGGAAGAGGGAGAATGGAGGAAAGAAGGAAGGGGAGAGAGGGAGGGAAAAGGAAGGCGAGAAGGAGAAGGAAAGGGTGAGGGGGAGAAAGAAAGGAAGGAAAAGGGAGAATGGAGGAAAGAAGGAAGGGGAGACAGGGAGGGAAAAGGAAGGCGAGAAGGAGATGTAAAGGGTGAAGGGGAGAAAGAAAGGAAGGAAAAAGGAGAATGGAGCAAAGAAGGAAGGGAAGAGAGGGAGGGAAAAGGAAGGAGAGAAGGAAAGGGTGAAGGGGAGAACGGAAGGAAGAGAGAGAGAATGGAGGAAAGAAGGAAGGGGAGAGAGGGAAAAGGAAGGAGAGAAGGAGAAGGGTGAGGGGGGAGAAAGGAAGGAAGGAAAAGGGAGAATGGAGGAAAGAAGGAAGGGGAGAGAGGGGGAAGTGAAAAGAAAGGAAAGAGAGGGAATGGGTGAAGTGGAGAAAGGAAGGAAGAGGGAGAATGGAGGAAAGAAGAAAGGGGAGAGAGGGAGGGAAAAGGAAGGCGAGAAGGAGAAGTAAAGGGTGAAGGGGAGAAAGAAAGGAAGGAAAAAGGAGAATGGAGGAAAGAAGGAAGGGAAGAGAGGGAGGGAAAAGGAAGGAGAGAAGGAAAGGGTGAAGGGGAGAAAGGAAGGAAGGAGAGAGAGAATGGAGGAAAGAAGGAAGGGGAGAGAGGGAAAAGGAAGGAGAGAAGGAGAAGGGTGAGAGGGGAGAAAGAAAGGAAGGAAAGGGAGAATGGAGGAAAGAAGGAAGGGGAGAGAGGGAGGGAAAAGGAAGAAGGAGAAGGAAAGGGTGAGGGGGAGAAAGAAAGGAAGGAAGAGGGAGAATGGAGGAAAGAAGGAAGGGGAGAGAGGGAGGGAAAAGGAAGAAGGAGAAAAAAAGGGTGAGGGGGAGAAAGAAAGGAAGGAAAAGGGAGAATGGAGGAAAGAAGGAAGGGGAGACAGGGAGGGAAAAGGAAGAAGGAGAAGGAAGGAAGGAAGGAAGGAAGGAAGGAAGGAAGGAAGGAAGGAAGGAAGGAAGAGGGCCCTGAGAGCAGCGGGGGATGAGGAAGAGGCGGCGATGGCGGTGCGGAAGCGGCAGTCGCGGAGCATTTGCGTCACTCCTCCCCACTGCATGCTGAGAAACCGAGGCCCAGGCTGCTCTGGAGAGCCAGATGAAATCATGAAAAGAGCCACATCTGGCTCCCGAGCCATAGGTTCCCTACCCCTGTTCTACCTACAACAACCCAATGTTGTTATTATTAACTGTCCTACAGCAGTACATGACACTTGAGTGCAATATAAATTCAAATAACTGACTGACTGACTTTATTACTTCTGAGTCGCCCTCCACGTTAGTGCTCCGGGCGACTTACACACAACAAATTCCACAATTAAAATAGAGTATTTAAAACTAGATTAAAATATTCAGTGGTTAAATGCAGGGGCCAGGCTCGGTATTTGAGTTCCTGGTTCTGCATTAGCCATGGGCTTTCCTAAATAGCCAGGTCTTCAGAGCGGTCAGGAACTGGGGCAGGTCGAGGGAGGCTCTCTGGTCCGGTGGCATCGAGTTCCAAAGAACGGGGGCCACAACGGAGAACGATCTCCGTCTCGTGGTCTCCAGGTGGGCCTCTTTCAAGCCTGGTACGTGAAGAAGGTTCTTGTTTGCTGGCCGCGGGGTCCTTGAGTAAGCAGGCATCAACAAGCAGTCTTTTAGGTATGCTGGGCCCCGGCCCCGTAGGGCTTTGAAAGCCAAGGTCAAGGTCTTGTGTAAGGCTCTATACTCAACGGGCAGCCAGTGCAGGCACTGCAGAGATGGTGTAATGTGGCATCTCATCGATGTTCCTGTGAGAAGCCTGGCGGCCGTGTTCTACAAAATCTCGAGCCTGCGGGTTAGTGACCGGGGTAGACCTACATACAAAGCGTTACAGTAATCCAGCCTTGATGTAACCGTGGCATGGATTACTGTAGCTAGCGCTTCCGTCGGAAGATAGGGCGCCAATTGTCTCGCTTGGCGCAGGAGGAAGAAGGCCCTTTTGCTCGTGGAGGCAACCTGGGCCTCCATCGACAATTTGGAGTCCAGGATAACACCAAGGCTTTTTACTGAGGGGGACGGAATCAGCGGTTCCCCTTCAAAGGGGGGCAGCGAGAAAGGTGGAGAGACGAAACTTCTTGGTGGGTGCAGCAGTATTGTGTCCTTAGACATAGTGGAATGTGTCCCAAATCCCAGACCTCCCAGGCAGCTGGGATATCAGCTAACTTTGGCAGAGCAATTATTTATCATCCTGCTCCTTTTAAATGCGAGATTATGAATTCAGTGCCCACAGTTTGAGCTAAAGTGGGTTCTCATAAAGCCTCGGCAGGTCACCGGGAGGTTAAGGGAAGCCTTGGGCAATGCCAGACGAAAGAGTCTTAAGCTGAGCCCCACTTACAAAGAACACCGGCTTCTCCTTTACACAGCTTCAGTGATAAATCCCATCCTTGGTACCCACACAGCTGCCTCTTCTGCCAAGATTGATTTCCCACCAGACAGAACACCACGGCTCTCTTGTGTTGTTGCTGACAAATCTTTCATGGATGGCCCTTGACATAAATAGACCCAGAGCAGGTTGCCGTTGCTTCGGTGTGACATCAGAAGTAGGCAGACACCCTTGGCAATATTCCTGAGCAGGGCCGTAGCCAGGATTTTGTTTCGGAGGGGCTAAGAGTTTGGTGGTGGGGGTGAGACTGGGTGGAAGAGGGTCTACCCTAGCAAACCTTTTGTATTGTTATCCCAATAACCCCATTAATGTGGGGTATAATGAGCATGGTGATCAGATCATGATATGAATAAACATAACAGTTTAAATAATGTACCAGTAAGGCCTTTTTCGCGGACCACCCTGAGAATTTCGGGGGGCTGAAGCGGCTGCAGCCGGCGCCGCTGCTGCAGCCGCTGCCTGGGTGCTTTGCCAGGGAGGGGTCTCGGCGGCACCCCTTTCCTGGCAAAAGGACGCTGACGCCCAGCAGCAGCAGCATGGACAGTGTAATGATGCGGCGTGGCGTTGAGTTCCTTCCACCTCTTCCTCCCCACCGCTGAGTGGTGAGGAGGAAGAGGTGGAAGGAACCCGGCACCACGCCGGCGTCAAGGGCGTGCCCTATTCAAACCCTATGAACTGCATGCGGGCGTCCCAGAGGTTTTTCGGCGAGGCTTGCTGACGTCACCAAGCCCCGCCGAAAAAGGGACGCCACGCATGCACGCCAGGGCGCGCTTGGTGATGCCGGCGTGGCGCCAGGTTCCTTCCACCTCTTCCTCCTCACCGCTGAGGAGGAAGAGGTGGAAGGAACCTGGCGCCACGCTGGCATCACCAAGTGCGGCGTCCCTTTCGGCAGGGCTTGGTGACATCAGCAAGCCTCGCCGAAAGGGACGCACGCATGCGCGCCAGGGCACGCTCTTGACGCCCGGTGTGATGCCGGGTTCCTTCCACCTCTTCCTCCTCACCACTGAGGAGGAATAGGTGGAAGGAACCCGGCGCCACGCCGGCATCACCAAGGACGGCTTGGCGACGTCACCCAGCCCCGCCGAAAAGGGGCAGGCCGCGCAGAACGCCTCTCCCGCCCGGCGTTCTGCGCAGCCTGCCCCTTTCGGCAGGGCTGGGAGACGCCAGACGCCGGCGCCTCCACCTCTTCCTCCTCGGCGCCGGCGTCTGACGACACCCAGCCCCGCCCGAAAAGGGGCAGGCCGCGCGCAGGACACTGGGCGGGAGAGGCGAGGCACCCTCCCACCCTCCCGCGCATGCCCGCGAGCGCCCCCTCGAGCAGCCCTGCCCCCCCAAAATTTTCCCAAATATTATTTATCCCAGGAGGGTAGGGGGGGCCGCGTCCAAGGGGCTGGCGGGCCGTATACGGGCCGCGGGCCGCCTGTTGGGCAGGCCTGCTGTAGGCAGATTGCACCAAGTGGCAGTTCTTCCCTTCCTACCCAGATGCCACCAATCAATATGTTCCTGAATGAGCTTCATTGTGTTTCCACCTGACTGGCAGTCTTGCATGGAGCTGGATGCTTCACCAGCATTAAGTATGATCTCAGTCTGAGTCAACGCAAAGCGGATGCTAAATGCTGCATTGGGTGAGCATCAATGCTGTGATTTTTTCCCCCTCCTCACAGCGAAATCTTCACCGTCTCCGAATCTTCTGCAAACCACAGCACTACTGTCCGCAAAGGGAGAAAGAACACCATCCCAGGGCGCGAAGTCCCCTTGCATCAAGCCAACTCAGAGATGTGCAAAATCTTGCTTTCAGGGACAATGAGACAATAAAAGCTGAAAGCATGTGTCGTCTGTCTGGACTTGCACTTCCTCTTTTCCCACCTCTGGCTTAAAAGTGAATGAGTCACCCCTTCCCCCTGTTTTTTAGAGACATTAGCCAGAATCCTGTAGGGATTCATAAGTGGATTTAGATATGCAAGAATTAGAATTGTGCAGTTGTATAACATACGTATTCAGTAGAAGGCTGCTCTTACATATATCTTAATTAACATATAAATTCAATTTAATGTGGAAAGTCCACTACATAGGGGGGAAACCCCTCCTTATCTTGACATCTACAGTATTTATTTATTTATTTATTCAAATTTATTTATCGCCACTCCCAGTGGCTCGGGGTGGCTTACACCAGTGTTTCCCAACCTTTTTTGAGCCGCGGCACACTTTTAACATTAAAAAAATCCGGGGGCACACCACCAACCAAAATGACACAAAATGACACTCGAACACAGTAAAGAACGGCTGGGGGTTGGTGGCCTGCTGGGAGCAGCTGCTGGGAGTGCTGAAGCCGGGAGGGGCGGAGCCAGGCGGAGCCATGCCCCGCCCCTACCCCAGTTTCACCTCTCCCAGCAGCTGCTCCAGCCTGAGGGGGCAGTGGGGCAGTGCCAGAGCCAGCACAATGCTGGCTTGGCACTGTCCCCTCAAGGCTGGAGCAGCTGCTGGGTGTGCTGAAGCCGGGGGGGGAGAGGGCAGAGCCATGCCGCCCCCTCCCCAGCTTCAGCCTCCTACAGGCCGCCCATGCCCTGCCCCCTCAGCTCAGCTCTTCTACAGAGGAGGAGCATGAGTGGTGGACGGGCTTCAGTGGGCGGGGCTCCTCCACGCGAGTGAGGGGCGAGAGTCAGGTGGGAGTCATGGCGGATTGGAGGCTGGCTGGGGAAACGGCCGAAGGAGGCGGCGCCCCGGCCCCTTCTTTTCTTCGCCACTGCCCGGCCCTTCCTCCTCCCCCAAGCAGCAGGAGTTCGGCAGGAGGGGGGGGAGGAAGGGGGCAGAGAGCTTTTCTCGCGGCACAGCAGGAGGTCCGTCACGGCACACTAGTGTGCCACGGCACACTGGTTGAGAAAGACTGGCTTACACACAATTGAAAAATTTCAGCTAAAAACCTCATTATTAATCAAACCTCAGAATGGCTGCCACTGAAAAAAAAATACAAAAACTTAATTAAAAAGAAGAAGAAGCAGGCATTGAGATCATACTGGCAGAAACTAATCACTGCTTCGCAAATGCATGACACAGCTGCCTTTTGGAAATTGGTATCAAGGGGCTGGCAAAGCAACCCTCACAGACTAGACTTTCACATCCCTGTGAAATTCTTTAGCAATATGAGTAGAGGGAGGCAAGCTGAAGTTTTACTAACTCCACAAGATCTTAATGGTCTACCAAACTGGCCCCCTGTCTCAACATCTGAAATCGGCAGACTCATTTCCGAACTCAAACCAGGCAAAGCCCCAGGAAGTGATCATATGCCCTCTGAACTGTTGAAAGCAAACTCTGAGTGGTGGGCACCGGTCCTACCAGTCTTGTTCACATGCATTGATCGATCTGCCTGTATACCATCTGACTGGGGGCTTGCAATAATTGTCCCCATTTACAAAAAAGGCAACAGATCCAATCCTGCCAACTACAAACCAATTAGTCTTCTAAGCATCATAAGCAAATTGTATGCTAGTCATCTCCTAGACAAACTATTACTTTTAAGGCCTTACATGGTCTGGGGCCAGTGTACCTGCGGGACCGCCTTGTTCCATATCATCCCACCAGATCACTGCGCTCCGAAGAGCTAAACCTCCTGGTCATCCCAAATGTGAGGACCTACCATCTGTCCGCAACTCGCCGCCGGGCTTTCTCTGTTGCAGCCCCTACTATGTGGAACGCACTGCCCGCCGGCATCCGTGCCACCCAGGGCCTCCTCCCGTTCAGGAGAGCAGTTAAGACATTGCTGTTCCAACAAGCCTTCGGAGTTAGCTAAACTTTAGCTCACACCGCCTAGCTCTCAGCCCACTGCGACTCCATTTGTTGCTTCAACTGTTCTAATTGTAATTCCATCTTAATGGTATTACTGTGGCTTATGAGTTATCTGACAATTGTATTTTACAAACTGTTGTAAGTCGCCCCGAGCCGTTGGGGGAGGGGGGCGACAGACAAATGCGAAATAATAAATAAATAAATATTAAGTTGGTTAACTTCTTAGAAGAGGAACAAGCAGGTTTCAGAATCGGACATTCAACTGTTGATCAGGGCTTAACATTGCAACATTTAGTAGAAAAATATTCTTCTCCTTCCCGGGGAGCACTTTATGCAGCCTTTATAGATTTTAAGTCTGCATTTGACTCATTCCCCAGAAACAGACTTTGGAGCAAACTTGAGGCTACCAATATAGACAGGCGCCTGCTGGTTCTCATTCGCAGCCTTTATGAAAAAACACATCTGCGAGTGAGATGTAACCGAGAAGGCCATTTGACTAGACCAATACCCTCATTTACGGGAGTAAAGCAAGGTTGTGTTCTTGCTCCCACATTATTTAATATTTATATTAACTCCCTGGTGAACTCACATTCAGAAATAAACCCTCACCCCCCTAAATTGGCTGGGAGAGCAATTTCGGTCTCACTTTACGCAGATGATGCCGTACTTTTGTCATTAACATGTGTTGGGCTGAGATGGCTCCTAAAAAGGTTAGATGTGTACAGTAATACTGAACAGCTGGCAATTATTTATTTATTTATTTATTTATTAACTTCGATTTAGTATACCGCTCACTCCAGAGCTCAGAGCGGTTTACAAGGAAGCATAGACACAATGAATATGATGAAACAAGTTAGGCAGTTAAAACACATTAAACATTAAAACATTAAAACAGTTAAAACATGATGAGGCAATGGCCCTCAACGAAGGCTAGAGGGCATGATGAACATCTGGGAACCATAGGCGATCTGGCGCACAATGGGATTGAGCTAAGGGCCGAACGCCTTCCTGAAGAGCCAGGTCTTCACCGCCTTACGGAAGGGCAAAGAACACGGATGGCCCGGATCTCCTCCGGGAGGCCGTTCCAAAGACTTGGAGCAGCTACAGAGAATGCCCTCTGCCGTGTGGAGGCCAATCTGCAGGTTCCGAGGGACGGCACCTCTAAGAGGTTGAGCTCCTCAGAGCGCAGTGATCTCGCAGGCACATAAGGGGTAAGTCGCTCCTCAAATACACTGGCCCCAAACCATAAATGGCCTTAAAAGTTAGAACTAACACCTTGAAGAGGACCCGAATTCAATCGAGCCAGTGCAGCTCACGCAAGAGTGGAGTCGCGTGGTCGGATCTTGAAGCTCCCATAAGGAGACGCGCTGCGGCATGCTGCACTAGCTTAAGCTTCCGGATCATCGACAGGGGAAGGCCAATGTAAAGCGCATTACAGTAGTCGAGCCTAGAGATGACCGTGGCTTGGATCACTGTGGCTAGGTCGTGTTGGGAGAGGTAGGGAGCCAAGCGCTTAGCCATCCGTAGGTGGTAAAATGCTGTCCTGCAGGTGCAGCCGATCTGCTCCTCCATGGACAGCTGGGCGTCCAGCCAGACCCCCAGGCTTTTCACCGATGGCTGAGGGCAGAGGGCCACACCATCGAACGTTGGCAGCTGGGTCGCTACCCCCCCCCCCCCCCCCGGACGGCCCAGCCACAAGATCTCCGTCTTCGCCGGGTTCACCCTCAACTTACTGGCTCGCAGCCATCCAGTAACGGCTTCAAGGCAAAGATGGAAATTATCGGGTACAGAGACTGCCCCGGGTCCAACTCAGAATGAGCTGGGTATCATCAGCGTACTGATGACACTCCAGTCCAAAACTCCACACCAGTTGGGCGAGTGGTCGCATATAGATGTTAAATAACAGCGGGGAAGGAAGGCCCCCTGAGGGACCCCGCAACTCAGCGGGGAACCTCCGGAGACCACCCCTCCCCACTTCACTCGCTGCTGACGGCGTTGGAGGAAGGAGGACAGCCAGTTGAGGGCTGTCCCCCTCACCCCTGCTACCGCCAGGTGGTGTATCAAAAGTTGGTAATCGACGGTATCAAATGCTGCCGTGAGGTCCAATAACACGAGCAGCGCCGATCCACCTCGATCCAAGTGGCAACGGAGTAGGTCTGTGATGGAGACCAGGACAGTCTCCGCCCCATGGCCTGAACGGAAGCCGGACTGGAAGGGGTCTAGCCAGGTTGCATCATCCAGGAACGTCTGCAGCTGGTCCATTGCTGCCCTCTCAATCACCTTGCCCAGGTACGGAAGATTCGACACTGGGCGGTAATTGGAGGGAGCCGCAGGGTCTAGCCCGGGCTTCTTCAGCAATGGACTGACCACTGCCTCTTTGAGCTCCTCTGAAATGCCCCTTGCTCAAGGGAGCAGTTGACTATCTTCAACAAAGGGCCTCGTAGCCCCTCCACACAAGCTCGAATCAGTGTGGAGGGGCACGGGTCGAGGGAGCAGGTGGTCGGTTTAAGAGCTGCGACAATCTTGTCAACATCCTCTGCGTCCAGTGGTCGAAACCGGTCGAAGGTGGACCCGGCGGAGGGCCACGGAGTCTCCAGCTCCTGAACTGTAAGAAGTGTGGAGCAGCGCAATCTTGTCTGTGAAGTGATTCTGAAAAACCTCAGCTGAAAGGGCCGAATTATCATTGTTTGGGATGGTAGGGACCATCGTCAGCTGCCGAATTATCCTGAACAATTGAGCTGGGCGTGAATCCGCAGACGCTATCAAGGAGGCATAGTACACTTTTTTCGCCTCCTTGACGGCATGCTCGTAAGCGTCCATAAAAAGCTTATAAGCTGATGTCGCTGGTCCGTCACGGAGCAAATCCGTGACGGACCGTGACAAATCAAAAGTGCTAGTTTTTACTCGGAAAAGATGCATACACCGTTGGCAAATCAATGGGCACCCAATAGAACAAGTTAAACTGTATAAGTATCTAGGAGTCATTTTCCAGTCCACCGGTTTCTGGAATGCTCAAGTGTCCCATTCTATAGCAAATGCACAGCGCAGTTACAACTCACTTATTTCATTTTTTTATGGTAAAGGTGGCCAGCATGTACCTTCAGCAATTAAAGTTTTTAATGCTAAGATCTTGCCTCAAATGTTATATGGAGCACAACTGTGTGCATTTAAAAATGTTAAGGCATTAGAAACCATCCAGACAAAATTCCTAAGAAGCATCCTTAGCCTCCCAAGCTGTGTGCCTAATGTAATTTTACTTCTAGAGACAGGTCAGATCTCTGTTAAGACTCGGATCTGGATCTATAAACTAAATCTTTGGTTAAAACTAATGTTTCTGCCTAAAGGTTTGGCCCCATTGACCCTCAGTGATCCATTCCAAAACAACACATTAAAACATCATATCAAATCACGATAAATACAAGGTGGCCCCGCAGCAGGGAAGGGGGGGGGGCGCTGCTATTCATGTCCCGAAAGCCTGCCGAAAAAATAAGGTCTTGCAGGCTTTTCGGAATGATAGGAGGCTCTGCAGGGCGCGGATGTCAGAGGGCAATGCATTCCAGAGGACTGGAGCTATGATCGAAAACACCCTTCGCCGAGTTGCAGTCAGGTGGTATACCTTAGGGCTAGGAACGACCAGGAGGTTTTGTTCTTTGGAGTGTAGGGATCTGGTGGGACAGTATGGGATAAGGTGGTCCCTTAAGTACACTGGCCCCAGACCATTTAAGGCCTTGAAAGTCAAGACTAACGCTTTAAAGGTAATCTGGCATTCTACACATCGGGCGTGATGTGACAATTCACCGGAACTCCAGCAAGGAGTCGGGCTGCAGCGTTCTGCACCAGCGTAAGTTTCCGGATCACCGACAAAGGAAGGCCAATGTAAAGAGCGTTACAGTAGTCTAACCTCGAGATGACCGTGGCTTGGACCACTGTGGCCAGGTCGTGTCGGGACAGGTAGGGGGCCAGCTACCATCCAAGGTTTTCTTTCTGATCTAGCACCAGATTTATTCTGTGTCACTGAGATCTGGCTGCAAGACGGTGATGAGATCTTCCTTCATGAGCTGACACCTCCTGGTTACGTTGTCACCCACCAGAGTAGGAACGGGAGGTGGCAGGGGGGGAGGGGCTGCTATGTTCTCCCGTGATATGTTATCTCTCAGGGCAGTGCCGGCGCTGAACGCCCCGAGGATTGAATCCGTTGGTCTTGTGTAGGATTCCAAGGAGAGTATAGCCTTCCTACTGGTGTACTGAGTGCCTAGCGCACCAGCTGGAAGTTTATCGCTGCTGCTTGAGACTGTGTCTGAGTGGGCGTTGAGGTATTGAAACATTATGGCAGAATTCTGACAGCTTATTAAGCATTAGCTATCATCAATACATTAGCTGACACAAGTTTCCTTTGAAATTACTGCACAACATACAATATATATCTTTGGACCACCATACAAAACAGCAGGTCTTGTAATACATTGGCCCCTTTCCTTAAATTTCATTTGGGAATTCTTTCTGTCATTACACAAAAATCATTTAATTTATTATAACAGGGCTCATGGGGGGGGGGAGGGAATTAAAAACTTTAGCAAAATATTTTTTATTATTACTAAAATTTTACCAAAAAGGGGGAAATTTAACTTTCCTCATTAAATCTCCCTCTAAGTCCCTTTTAATTTCTTCCTGGGTGTGTTTATAGTTGCTTTGAAATAATACGCTATTACGTTTTGAAAAATTCCCAAATAATTAATCCCTCCTTTCCCACTTTAAAATTGCAAAAAATGCTAATTCATTGTCCTCTTCTAAGAACAAATTTTCAACAGCAATTTTGTTTGTCAAATTCGAGCGGGCGTTCGAACGCCGAGCTCCGCCAAGCCCCCGACAACCTCTCCCGCACAGCACCCCCAGGACTGAGGGGGGCCGCTCCATGGGCGAGGGGTGACGCGTTAGACCTGCTGGACTCAGAGGGGGACTTTCGGCCACTTTTGGAGGCCCCGAAGTGCCCCCTCCCCCTCTTAGAAGCCCTGCAGGCAGGAGTCCGCCTTGGGAGCCGCCTGGGCCCCGGCCTCGGTCCTCAGGGCCCTGGCGGGCCTGAAGGATGCCGCGGCCGCCGGGGGACCCCCTGGCTTGGCCGGGGCCGTACCGACCATGGTCTCCCCCCAGAGGTGCCTGACCTGGTCCCCCGTCCCGTGGCCGGGCCTGGAGGAGACCAGGACTCCTACCCTCCCCAACTCCACCCAGGGAGGCACCAACGAGCAGCCCGGGACCAGCCAGGACATGTTGCCCGACCTTACCGGCCTCCTTCTCCATCTCGACCGGTTAGTCGAACGGCTGGCTACCTGGTTGGGGGAGCTGGACAGGCTGGGGCCTCAGAGAGAGGAGCAGCGGACTAAGTGGAGATGAACAAGGAGAAGATGAACCATGGCCTTGGGAGGTCACTGTGGTGATGGGAGGAGACCTCACCCCTGGGCGGGACTAAGTGGAGATGAAGCGCAAGGGTGAACGGTGTGAGAAGATGAACTGGAGGAGATGGCCAAACGGGTGCAGAGACAGAGGAGGAGACGCGCCTGGTGGGGAGCCCCCACCTCGAGGAGAGATCCGGGAGATGGCCGCCGCTGAAAAGCCCTGGTGGAGCCCTAGGGGGGGCCACCCCAGAGCCCACTGGGCGAGGCGGTGGCCAGGGGTAACAAGATGGCGCCGTCTTCGAGCTCCTCAGCGTCCTTGGCTCCACCCCACGGTCAACCCCCATCCTCCCCGACTGACGGGCCGAAGCGGCAGTTGTCCTTGGTGCCCCCTCCAGAGGCGCTGGATATCTCCGGATCTCTAGCAAGAGCCCCAGAGGCGCGACCTCGGCGCCAAGCTTGCCAGCTGCCAGTCCCCCCCTTACTAGCGACCAGGCCAAAATCCCCCCCGCCTCCACCTGATGGCTGGGGGCCGACAGGTCCTTCGAGCCAGGGCAGTATAGCCCTGGAATTGGCAAGCCCCGGGGGGGCGTCCAGTATGGAGGCCAGGTGGCCGCCGGAAAAGGCGGCGCTGGAGGCCGAAGAACAGCAGGCCCCCTGGCCCTGGGACACTTGCCATTGCTCGCCTGAGAGGAGGGAGACCTGCCTCGCCTGAGCCCAAGTCCTGGAACCCGCTGCGGGCCAGAACTTTCTGCGGGCCAGACCTCTCTCTTGGGCCCACTTCGGAAGAGGGCCACCTGTCCTGCTGACCGGACACCCCCCACCAGACTTCTGACAAATGGGGGGCTGACTGGCTTGGACCATTTCGGTGGGATCATTCTGAGACCACCTCTGCTTCCTTCGATGGGAGAGCAGGGCCCGCTTGATCCGCTGGGCACTCTCCTGTCGTTCTCCGCTCTCACCCTTGCTCCTCCCCCATCTTCTCCCATCTTCTCCCTGTTGTACCCCTTATTGTTGTTTTCCTGTTGTTGTGCTGATGATGTATTTTTTGTCTAGCTGCTTGGTTTTTGTAAGCCGCTGCGAGCCTTGTGGAGTTGGCGGCATAAAAGTCCAAACAAAAATAAAAAATAAATAAAAATTCACTGTAAACTTGAAGAATGTCCCATAGCAGAACCCGTACCGTGTTCAATGTGCATTGGTGTCCAATTCCCCATAGCGCAAATGTCCCCAAGCTAGTAAAATAAATAAATGAAAACCCTCTCTTTCTGGATTGGCAAATGGCTGATGGAGAGACTACAAGCTCAGCGATGAAAAGAAGTGATAAAGTATCTGTTATCAGTTGTCTGATACAAATAAAAGTACAAACAAAGTTTGATTTCTCTCGGTCTCCAACTAGAGGGCTGTCTGAAGCACAGAGAATGGTTCGTTTTTGAGATTCACTTACTCCTGAGTTGCCTTAGAGTGGAGACAGAGAGAAACCTCCATATCAGCAGAAATGATACGGGCGGGTCAATAGGTCCGTGTCTTTTTGAATTTCCCGCCTCTGAACTGAAAGGGCAGCCCTGCTCCTGTCAACAGGCATCTGTCAGTTGACTCCTGTCAACATTTGAACAAGCTGCGTCGTTTAGTTTGTGTTTGACAGCCATTGATAGCAGACTACCGCCTGATTTGAGGAGAAAATGGAAAAAAGTGAATTTTGTGTGCCCATTAAGCATTATTTTTTTGCGGAAAAAACCATCACTCAAACCAAGGCTAAGCTTGATAAATACTATGGGGACTCTGCACCATCCATGTCAATTGTACAAAAAGTGGTTGACTGAATTTTGTTGCGGCCGTACAAGCACAGAAGATGCCGGACGTTCTGGACGCCCAGTTGAGGTCTCTACACCCGAAACAATTGAAAAAATTCACCATCTGATGTTGGCCGATTGGAGATTGAAAGTGCGAGAGATTGTGGAAGCCATAGGCATCTCACGTGGCTCAGTGGTTTCTATTTTAAATGATCACTTGGGTACGAGAAATCTTTCCACAAGATGGCTGCCACGTTGGCTCACAATCGAACACAAACACAATCGTGTGACAATTTCGCAGGAGTGTTTGGCGTTGTTCAACCGCAATATGGATGAGTTTTTGCGCTGTTTCATAACTGTGGATGAAACGTGGCTCCACTACAACACACCAGAGACCAAACAGCAGTCAAAACAGTGGGTTTCATGGGGTGAATCGGCGCCAAAGAAGGCCAAGGTGGGTTTGTCAGCCAATAAAGTCATGGCGACCAGTTTTTGGGATACACGTGGTATAATCCACATTGACTCCTTTCAAAAGGGTAAAACAATCAATGGTGAATATTATGCCAACTTATTGGGTCGATTTAATGAGGATTTGAGAAAAAAACCCGACTGCATTTGGCCAAGAAAAAAGTTATTTTGCACCAGGACAATGCAAGGGTGCACACATGTGCAGTTTCCATGGCAACAATTCATGAATTGGGGTACAAATTGCTCCCTCATCCGCCCTATTCTCCGGATTTAGCCCCGAGTGACTGTTTCCAAACCTGAAGAAATGGCTCAGCGGAAAGAGATTTGACTCCAACAATGAAATCATTCCACAAACAAATGCCTATTTTGATGACCTCGACAAATCTTATGTTTTGGAAGGGATAAAACAATTGGAGAAACGTTGGACAAAGTGTATAGAGCTCAAAGGAGACTACGCTGAAAAATAAAATGATTTTTTATCCCAAAACCTGTGTTTCATTCAAAAGGTCACAGACTTATCGACCCGCCCTCGTATTCGAGCGCACATTAGGATGAAAAGTGATTTGGAGCCTGTTGTTTTATGGGAGAAATGGTATATTATTACCAAGTAATGTTTGAAGAAGGTTGGAATAAAACGTTTACATAACACGACTCATTCTCTCTTTCTTTTTTTTTGGACCTTCTGTTGCTCACCCAATGAGCAAATAAATGGCTACGGTTGCAGTCTGTCACCAATCAGATCAATGGGAAATTTGCTGCTGGTTGTGGTGGAGCACAGACTGGTCCCTCTTGCATGATCCAACCCTTATGAAAGAACACTTCCATTGCTTTTCCATTCAAAAGGAAACTGACATTTATTTATTTATTTATTCAATTTCGTAGGCCTCTCTCTCCGGAGCCCAGAGCGGTTTACAACAGTAAAACCAGATAAAACACATAAGAACACATAAAATAGCATCATAAAAACACAATTAACCCCGCTCCCAACAATAAAATCCCGGCAGGAAGGCAATAGTGCAGGCGGCAGTGACGTGACAGGATGGCAGGTTATAGCAGGCATCAGTCAGAGCCGAAAGCCTGTCTAAACAACCAAGTTTTTACAGACTTGCGAAATGCCATCAAGCCCCGTAGGGCTCTCGTCTCCTCCGGCAGCGAGTTCCAGAGGTTTGTCGCGACCACTGTGAACGCCCTCTGCCGCGTGCTCGATAGCCTGTAGATCTTGATACCAGGCACCTCCAGTAAGTTGAGCCCCTCTGAACGCAGTGATCTTCTGGGCACGTATGGGGTAAGCCGCTCCTTCAGGTACACTGGCCCCAAACCATATAAGGCCTTGAAAGTTAAAACTAGCACCTTGAAGGAGATCCGGAATTCAATAGGAAGCCAGTGCAGTTCGCGCAGGAGTGGAGTTACATGCACAGATCTTGTGGCTCCTGAGAGCAGGCGTTCTGCACCAGCTTGAGTTTCCGGATCGCCGACAAGGGGTAGGCCAATGTACAGCGCATTACAGTAATCGAGCCTCGAGATGACCGTGGCTTGGATCACCGTGGCCAGGTCGCAGCGGGAGAGGTAAGGAGCCAGGTGTTTTGCCTGTCGCAGGTGGTAAAACGCTGTCCTGCAGGCGCAGGCAATCTGCACCTCCATAGACAGCTGGGGGTCCAGCCTGACCCCTAAGCTCTTGACTAGAGGCTGCGGGCGAAGTGCCATGCCATCAAACGTGGACAACTGGGTCTCACCCCCCCCCCCCCGGGCGGCCAAGCCACAGGATCTCCGTCTTCGTCGGGTTCACCTTCAACTTACTGGCTCGTAGCCATCCAGTTACGGCTTCTAGGCAAAGATGGAAATTATCGGGTACAGATTCCACCCCGGGGTCCATCCTCAGAATGAGCTGGGTGTCGTCAGCGTACTGATGGCACTCCAGCCCAAAACTCAGACCTCTCTAGATAGCTGACATTTCACATACAAAGATCATCAGTGACCTCTAGTGATTACAAAGTGCATACAGCTGAAGTAACTTTCTATTAACAACAACAACAACAACAACAACAATTTTATTGATTAGCCAGAAGCCATATCAAATACACACAGAACACAGACACATTGCAATGATTCTAAAAACAATCTGAGGGGAATTCTAGACCATTACATCAAGTAAACCCCTGTTTTGCCCAGCAGGAGGGATTCTAAGGGAGGTGGTAACAGTTCACAGGTCCTCATCTCCAACACAATTTATTCCAATTGCATCTATGTAATCAGATCTTAGTTTCATGGCTTTACAGAGAAAACGAGCAGTAGCATCTGTTATCAGCTTGTTGGAGCCGGCCAGCAGAAGTGAGACTTTGCTAGAGGGTCCCAATGATTTTCCCACAAGAAATATCTCTAGCAGTTGTTTTCTCTCTATTTGATAGATTTTGCAATAGAGCAGAAGATGAGTTAGATCTTTGATCTCAGGGCACCACAAATACAGATACGCTCTTCATAGGGAATTTTCTTGAACCTCCCATATCTCACCATTGAATCTAATTGCTCAAACCTGGCTCTAGTGGAAATTTTCCTTAGGTGGTGTAACCTTCCTTGCTGTAAGTAAGTGGTTAGTTGGAAGGATTTCTTAAAACCACTCAACCATCTCAGGGAAACGGTAGAACCCAAAGAGTCTATATCTGTTTGGACCGCAATGTCATTAATTCGTTGACGCACTTCTTTGAAGTGCTTACTTAACACTTGACCAGATAGGTGGACTGGGAATATTACCTGAATGCCGCACCTTCTGATGTAATCAAACAAATGGTCAGCCCCCGATTTATAAGAACTGCTAGATTGTTCCAGCAAACATAATTTTGGGAGGCGAGACGCCTCCATCTCCATGACCTTGAGCCAGTAGTTAAAGGCTCTGATCTTAGATTGTGTGCTAATAGAGAACATTCCCAACTCCGCCCTAACTGCCGCTGCCAGGGAGCTTCTATCGACCCCTAAAAACCACTTCAGATGTTGAGCTTGGGCCTTATCCAAGAGGGGAGTATCATTTGCACCCCAGATTTCAGAACCATAAAGAAGCAGCGGGGAGATTTTGTGATTGTAAACTTTCAGAAGGGGAACGAGGGAGCCCGGTTGCCGTTGATTCAGCAGCTTTAAGAGTAAGCTCGTTCTGCCCTTGGCTTTAGTTGAACACCTGTGGAAATGATTATGCCATAGACCATTTTCTGCAAAGTCTAATCCTAGGTAAGTGAAGGATCTAACTTGTTCTAATTGTTCGCCTTCTATTTTCCATTTCATTTTGGAGGGGCGTTTATTATTAACAGTACAGCGCTGAACAGTGTTTGCTCACTTCTGTCTGTACAAAAGTCAAAGTCCTGTTGAGGCCAGTATGATTGCGTCCACAATGTGAACTTTGGTTGGCACTTTTATGTGTCAAACTGTGTTTGAGGTGCGAAATCTGTGACTGGTCAGCTAACATATGTATGTCCCCTGAAATGTGACCATGCCAAGTGGGCTTCCAGGTTCTTGGGATCAGAAGCAGAGAGAAGAGAGCACATTTTGAGCAAGAGCTCCTATAATCCCTGATCATTTTGCCCATGCTGAATGTGGATGATGGAAATGCTAGGCCAAAATATCCAAAGGGCCCACTCAGTCCTGGTTCAACCCAATTCAATATCACATTGCACTCTGAGTCAGCATGGGGCTTTCAGCTCTGCAGGGGAAATCATACGGACGCTTGTGGTGACTTGTCTGTGGCTTTTATGCATTTATCATGTACTAGCTGTGCCCTGCCAAGTGTTGCTGTGGCCTATAGTAAGAATTTTCGAAGTAGAGGTAGATATCTGTACTATTATGAAAGAAAGGTAC
Source organism: Anolis apletophallus (assembly GCA_030556195.1). NCBI lineage: Eukaryota > Metazoa > Chordata > Lepidosauria > Squamata > Anolidae > Anolis > Anolis apletophallus. The sequence goes on along the minus strand of JARBWK010000010.1, from coordinate 137,434,405 downwards.
CTACACATTCCTTCCCCCCTTTTCTTCCCCTTTCTCTGCTTTCTTCCTTCTCTACATCTTTCTTCTATTCTTCTTTCACTCTTCAGTTACATCCTTCCTTCTCTCTTTCCTTCCTCCCCCCTTCTCTACTTTTTCATCTCCTTTCTTCCCTCCCTGTTTCCTTCCTTCTTTCATTTTTTATTTCCTTTTCTCCTCCCTTCATTCTTTACCTCTTTCCTGCCTTTCCTTTTTCCTTCCTTTCTACTTTCTCTTCTTCCTTCCTTTGGTAACTCTTTCTTTCCTTACCTCCCCGCTTTCCTTCTTTCCCTCCCTCCTTCTCTCCTTCCTTCCCCTTTCCCTCTTGCATTCCTTCCCTTTTTCCCTCCCTCCTTTTCTCTCTCTTTCCTTCCTGTCTGTTCTCCCCTAATACCATGGTGGAGCCCCTTCTAACTCTATTATATGAGTGTATTTAATATAGTAATATATAGTAGTAACAATATATTATGTTTGTATGTATGTATGTGTATGGAGTGCGGATATGTGGCAGCTTTCTGATTGGTTTCCACTGTGGTATTATTTGCATTTGGCTTCTGATTGACCAGCTTCAACATTCTAAGACTCTGAAGTGGCTGAGAGGGGAAAGGCAAGGGCCTGAGGCTGTCAGAAATGGTGATTGGTTGCCACTGTGGTGTTATTTGCATATGGGTTCTGATTGGTCCACCTCAGCATTCTAACATTCTGAAGTGGCGGAGAGTGGAAAGGCAAGGGCCTTAGTGGCATCTTCTCCTTTTTTAGGATTTGTAAGTTATTTTTTGTTATTTTTAGTTTTGTATTTTTGTTGGTCACACCTTGCGTTGTGAGAGGTTTTTCTGCCAAATTTGGTGTGATTCCGTTCAGTGGTTCTTTTGTTTACTTCAGCCACATTACAGACAGAGCATTTATATACAGAGCATTATACACAAACACACACACACACACACACACACACACACACACACTAGCTGTACCCGGCATGCGTTGCTGTGCCCTATTTAGGCGTAGTTGGGAGAATCAAGTTAATGAAGCCTTACTGTCAATTCAGAGCATAAACAGCATTCCATTAAGTGGGGCCTAGTCAGGGAAATTAAGTTAATGAAGCCTTACTGTCAATTTTGGACATGGTCTGTGATTTTTCTGTGGGTAGTGAATTGGGTGTTTGTGTTTGTGCCTCAGCCCTTTGCTTTATCCTCCTCTGACAGTTTATTATGGGTCAGAATGTTCATGTTGGCTGGCCAGTACAGGAGTTATGCAAATCCGCCCTTATTGGCAGCCAATCATGTTGTCAGAATGTAGAGGCTGGGAGAGTCGTTGGCAGCCCCGGAGGATGCTGGGAAATGTAGTTTTTTTACTCGTTGTTTTGGGGCCTTTTAGGTTTGGGGGGGAGTTTCTTTGCTACAAACATACCTTGCTTGAGGCCTATTTCTGTTGGCAAGTTTGGTGTTTCTGCGTTGTAAGGTTTCTCTGTTTGGGACTGTCGTTCCATGATGGGAACCCCTTTATATTTATATATATATATATATATATATATATATTTGTGTGTGTGTGTGTGTGTGTGTGTGTGTGTGTGTGTGTGTGGATCCGTTAAATAATTTTTCTTGATAAACTTTGAGAAATGGTGATTGGAGAGCAGCTTTGTGCAAAGCAGTATTTCACGTAGGCATTTAAAGCAAGCCATTCTGTGTTGTGGAAAAGGGGAAATGATACCTCCAATAGGCAATTAATTAAGTAAATATATAAATATATTGAAAGAATAAACAGGATAAAAGGCCTTGGAGGGGAAGTGATGTTCGATCAACATCCTCGAGGAAATTGTGCTATAAAAACCAACAAATCGCCCAATCACTCTTGAGTTCCAGTATATTATTTATGTGATTATTTACTAAAATCTTTATCCAGAAATGGCATTTACTTAGACAAGAGACAGTCAAGCAGAAGCCAGTTAAAAAAAAACAAAAAACTGGCCATGACATGATTTGTATAAAATGACTTCTTGGTATAAAACAAATGGTGATTAAAAATCCCAAGCTAAGTTCATTTATTAGAATAGATTGTCTCAGCAGTGATGGATGGAACAGCCCCTGAATGCATGTTAAGCAGGAGGTGAGAAACCATAGTACCAAGCACAGTCCAAAAATTTCGTGAAGAGTAGAAAAAGCCATTCTCACCTTACCAAGGGTAAATTAAAATAGTTTCATGTCCCCCGATGAATTCAACACAAGAAATTTAAGCATGTAGTTAATTCTCCCTTTGCAGTCAGGGAGGCTTCCAAGTGCTTAGTTATGGAACAGTACCTCCCATGGAGATTTTGACCTGTCAGTCACTGGTCCAATACCCCCCACGAGTGTCCCCAGAAATCCTATTAGTTGATGAGTCACTAAAAGTCACAAGGTCAGACTGAACAGCTAAGTGAGGGCTTCACAGCTAGGCCCAGACTTATTAGCTAGCGCAGGGGTTGGGAACCCGTATTTTCTGAAGTTGACTTGAAGACCTTTTTTCAGATCATAGTTCTTTAACGTGGCCTTTCCCCATAGAACAGGGCTGTCCAACTTCTGCCAGCCCAAGGGCCGGACTTCTGGTGAGTGATCACCTGGGGGCTACTCGGCCACGCCCCCGGCCACACCCCTGGCCACACCCCAGCCACACCCCGGCCACGCAGCTCCACCCCCTCTCCCAAAGCGTCACAATAGCCTTGGAAGCAGGCGATTTCACCCGCTTCCGAGGCTGGCGTGACGCTTTGGGAGAGAAGGAGGAGCCACGGGGAGCCTTCCACGGCTCTGCCCCCTCGCCCAAAGCATCACAACAGCTGTTGTGACGCTTTGGGGGAGAGGGCGAAGCCGCGAGGAGGCTTCCGCGGCTCCGCCCCCTCACCCAAAGCATCACAACAGCCTCAGAAGCTTCCGAGGCTGGCGTGACGCTTTGGGAGAGAGGGAGGAGCCACGGGGGGCTCTCCCCGCCCTCCCAAAGCGGGCAAAACCACGCGCATGCGCACTTTTTTTTGGATTTTTAAAATAAATTTTATTTTATTTTTTTTCTATTTTTATATTTTACTAGCTTGGGGACCCGCCGGTGCCCGGGTCATTTGAGAAGTGCAGCAGGATGTAGAGTGGGTCATGGGGGCTCTGTGTGCCAAGTTTGGTCTTGATCCATCATTATTGGGAGTTGCAGTGGTATCATGAAATTACTGAAGGTAGTGGAAGTCCCATCATCTCTGGTCCACCCTCCCCCAAAGTGTAGTAGGATGTAGATTGGGTCATGGGGGCTCTGTGTGCTAAGTTTGGTCTGTATTGGTGAATGGATGAGGGTTGCATTGTTTTTAGGAAGTGAGTGAAGGTACTTCAAGTCCCATCATCCGTGGTCCATCTCACACAAAAGTGCACCAGGATGTATAGTGGGTCATGAGGGCTCTGTGTGCCAGGTTTGGTGTTTATCCGTCATTGGATTAGGTTTGTAGCAGGCTTGGAAAGTGAGGGAAGGTACTGCAAGTCCCATCATCCATGTTCTGCCCCCCTCCAAACTTCAGTAGGATGTAGAGTGGGTCACTGGGGCTCTGTGTGCCAAGTGTGGTCTTTCTCGGTGTTTGTTGGGGGCCGCAGTTGTCTTTGGGAACAGAGGGGTGTGAAAGTACTACAAATCCCATCATCCATTGTCAGTCCTCCCCCGAACCTCACCAGGACGTGAAGGCAGTCATGGGGGTTATGTGTGCCAAGTGTGGTTTCGACCAGTAATTGGATGAGGGTCGCAGCGGACTTGGGAAGTGAGTAGAGGTACTTCAAGTCCCATCATCCATGGTCCACCCTCCTCTGATCTGCGCCAGGATGTAGAGTGGGTAATGAGGGCTCTGTGTGGCAGGTTTGGTGTTGATCAGTCATTGGATTAGGTTTGTACCAGTCTTGGAAAGTGAGGGAAGGTGCTGCAAGTCCCATCATCCATGTTCTGCCCCCCTCCAAAGTTCAGTAGTATGTAGAATGGGTCACTGGGGCTCTGTGTGCCAAGTGTGGTCTTTATCGGTGTTTGTTGGGGGCCGCAGTGGTCTGTGGAAACAGAGGGGTGTGAAAGTAGTACAGATCCCATCATCCATTGTCAGTCCTCCCCCAAACCTCACCAGGACATGAAGGCAGTCATAGGGGTTATGTGTGCCAAGTGTGGTCTCGATCAGTAAATAGATGAGGGTCGCAGCGGACTTGGGAAGTGAATAGAGGTACTTCAAGTCCCATCATCCATGGTCCACCCTCCTCCAAACTGCACCAGGATGTAGAGTGGGTCATGAGGGGTCTGTGTGGCAGGTTTCGTGTTGATCAGTCATTGGATTAGGTTTGTAGCAGGCTTGGAAAGTGAGGGAAGGTACTGAAAGTCCCATCATCCATGTTTCGTCCCCCTCCAAACTTCAGTAGTATGTAGAGTGGGTCACTGGGGCTCTGTGTGCCAAGTGTGGTCTTTATCAGTGTTTGTTGGGGTCACAGTGGTCTGTGGGAACAGAGGGGTGTGAAAGTACTACAAATCCCATCATCCATTGTCAGTCCTCCCCCAAACCTCACCAGGACATGAAGGCAGTCATAGGGGTTATGTGTGCCAAGTGTGGTCTCGATCAGTAAATAGATGAGGGTCGCAGCGGACTTGGGAAGTGAGTAGAGGTACTTCAAGTCCCATCATCCATGGTCCACCCTCCTCCAAACTGCACCAGGACGTAGAGCGGGTCATGGGGGGCTGTGTGTGCTAAGTGTGGTCTGTATTGGTCCTTTTTGGTGGCCTTAGTGGTCTGTGGTAACCAAAGTGTTTTAAAGTACTACAAATCCCATAATCCATGGGTCATGTTTCCTGAACCGCACCAGGACGTAAAGGGGGTTAGGGGGGTTATGTGTACCAAGTTTGGTGAAGGTCCATCACCCGCGCTGGTCGCTGCGGCCTGTGAAAGTGGCTGCCACATATCCGCCCTTCCGCCCTCCCGCCCTTCGCACACATACATACATACAAACATTCCGCTTTATAAAGGTATACAGATTAAAAAGCTTAGGGGGCCGGAGGGAAGGGGCTGGGGGGTCTTATATGGCCCGCGGGCCGCCAGTTGGACAGCCCTGCCATAGAATAAGAAAGAGGACTATGTTGTTGGCTGTCTTTACATAGGTGACGGTGGGAAGTCCCTTCCTCTCAGACTGGCACCTGTTCATGTCTAGAAAGCAGGTGGCATTTTGTGTTTGCTTAGCTGCCTTCTCTGCTTTTCCATTCTTCCTCCTCTGTCCACATCCTCATCTTGAAATATGCTGGAATATCCCTCCCTCTCTCTCCTTCCTCCTTTCCTCCGTTCTCCCTCTTCCTTCCTTCCCTCTTCCTTCCTTTCTCCCCTTCACCCTTTCCTTCTCTCCTTCCTTTTCCCTCCCTCCCTCTTCCTTCCTTCCTTCCTCTTCTATTCTTTCCCCCCAAGTCTTCCTTGCCTTCTCCTTCCTTTCTTTTCACTTCCCTCTCTCTCCCCTTTTTTCTTTTCTTCTTTTCCCTTCAATGTTTTACTTTTTCCTCACTCCCTTTCCTTTATTTTCCCCATCCTTTCCTTTCCTCCCTTCCCATTTCCTTCTTTCTTTTCCCCTCCTTGTCTCCTGCTTTTCTTCCTTTTCCATAGTTTGTTCTTCTTTTCTTTCTTCCTCTCCCCCTCCCTCCTTTATTTCCTCTTCCTTTCTTTCTCCCCTTCACTCTTTCCTTCTCTCCTTCCTTTTCCCTCCCTCTCTCCTTCCTTCTTTCCTCCATTCTCCCACCCCCTTCCTTCCTCCCTTCCTCTTCTATTCTTTCCCCCCAAGTCTTCCTTTCCTTCTCCTTCCTTTCTTTTCACTTCCCCCCTCTCTCCCCTTCTTTCTTTTCCCTTCATTATTTTATTTTTTCCTCACACCCTTTCCTTTCCTCCCTTCCCATTTCCTTCTTTCTTTTCCCCTCGTCTCTCTCCTGCTTTTCTTTTCTTCCTTTTCCATAGTTCGTTCTTCTTTTCTTTCTTCCTCTCCCCCTCCCTCCTTTATTTCCTCTTCTTTCCTTTCTTTCTCCCCCTTCACCCTTTCCTTCTCTCCTTCCTTTTCCCTCCCTCTCTCCCCTTCCTTCTTTCCTCCATTCTCCCTCCCTCCCTCTTCCTTCCTTCTATTCTTTTCCCCCAAGTCTTCCTTTCCTTCTCCTTCCTTTCTTTTCACTTCCCCCCTCTCCCCTTCTTTCTTTTCTTCTTTTCCCTTCATTATTTTACTTTTTCCTCAATCCCTTTCTTTTCTTTTCCCCACCCTCTCCTTTCCTCCCTTCCCATTTCCTTCTTTCTTTCCCCTCCTTGTCTCTCTCCTGCTTTTCTTTTCTTCCTTTTCCATAGTTTGTTCTTCTTTTCTTTCTTCCTCCCCCCTCCTTCCTTTATTTCCTCTTTCTTTCTTTCTTTTCTCCTTCCTTCCTTCCTTCCTCCTTCTCTTCCTTCCCAGAGTCCTGAGCATGCCTTTTGCAGAGCCAGGTCTGAAGTGTCCCATCATTCTGCCGGGGGAATCCTTTTCTCATAGTATGTACATATAGACTCACATTGAGTTGAATTCCGTCTTAAAATAGATTATATATATTATATGGCTCTCACTGAAATAAATTTCCAAATATTTTGCTTTTATGGCTGTCTGAGTCAAAAAGGTTCTCGACCCCTGCTTCAAAGTCTATGCCTGCTAAAGCTAAGGAACCAGATATGCCTGGATTGGCCTTTCAGAGAGAAACAAGGGAAGTTCCCAATCTTATATTTTGCATTGGCCAACCAATCTGGGTCCTGGATCCTTATCTTGACTAAATCATCCAATTTTGAGTACCAGTCCAGTGGATTAATAACAATACTACCCCCCCCCCTTCCCCTGTGTTCCATATTTTCCATCTGCTTCCAAGCATATAGGTTTGGAGTGCCTGCTCTGGACTATGCAAACACACAGTGAAAAGCAGTATATAATTGGTTATACCTACGGCCGTTCTAAGCTACTCAAGTCACAATAGTGACAAATGTGGATGTGTTTTGTGTGTGTGTGGGTCTTTAAATTGTCTGTTGGTTTGTGGTGACCTCATACATTTCATAGAGGTTTCTTAGGCAACCCAAAAGTTTAAATAATAAAAAAATTAAATAAAATCTTTAAATACATAATAAAAAGTAAATGAAAAGTTTAAATAAATAATAAAAAAATATTTAATTTTTTAAAGCCTCCCATTTATGAATTATGTTGTTTCTCGTTTCTGCGTTGATTTATTATGCTCAACCCTCATGAAAAATTGTATTTTTACTTCTTTGAATGTATTTTAGGGTTCCCATACGTCCCTTATTCTAAGAGACGTCCCTTATTTTGGCCCTAAAATTTGTGTCCCTTATTTTCAGGCCCTGTCCCTTATTTTTGACTAGCAGGACAGCAGAAAACATGGGGGGGCTCCATAATGACATATCTCATCCTACAGGGGCTCCAGGTGGATCCGTCGAACATCAGAGTGACTTCAATGATGAACCGGGTGAAGCAGAGGGTACTCGATGTATGTGCCCAAGATGACCTAGCCCATTTGGCTAGGGTCAAATCCATGCACTGGTTAGCCCAACAACCCAACCACTTTGTTACTGCCCCGTATCTGGCTCGCCCGCTCCTACCTCACCTTAGGACTGCCCTAACTAGAGCTAGGTTCGAGCAATTCGAGTCTATGGTGAGGGCCGGCAGATATGCTGCCACACCCTATAGGGACAGAGTCTGTGTTTGCGGCCTACCAGAAGTCGAGGATCTAGTCCACATTTTGTTGATCTGTCCCATATATGCAGAGGAGAGGGAGAAATACCTTGGCCATTTACTATCCAAAAGGACATTCTGGCCCCCTACCTTTAAAATTAACTTCCTCCTCTCGGACTCAAACCTTCAAAGGGTGTATAAGGTAGCTGCTTACCTATTTAGAGCATATAAAAAGAGACAGCGGTATATGGAGTCTATTGGAGTCAACTGTGCGGGGGATGAGTTCCAGTAGGCGGCATGGAACAGCCCGCGGTACAGCGGTAATAAGCGTCACATCAACTGACCACCGGGTTTCTTAAGTATCCTATGCTAATAGTTCCTATGTGTTGACGCAAGACAATTGCAATAAGTTTCGTTTTTAATGTGTTACATTGTTTGCCTTATACATTAGGTACTGATTTTATCCTTATCTTGTATACTGCTGTTGGAGCTTTTATTTGAAATGACCTGGCGGTTACTCAATAAACGTGACTGACTTTGGATAGACTAGCAGGACAGGACTGGGCGGGGTTGGTCAGAGGAAGGTGCGCGCTGTGGTTTCCACGGCAATGCCTGCCCGGGGATTCCAACTCACAGGGCAGCCTCGTCCCCGTTGGAAGGAAGAGTCTTTGCGATACAGGACTTTTTCAAAGTACAGTAGACTAATTAATCTCTCTCTGACTCGTTAAAGTAGTAGGCCAAGGGGGAATGTTGGATCATGTTGGATAAAGATAGTTTCGTTACCCAAGGGGAATGTTTGTTGATAAAGAGAGATACTCTTAAAATAGGCCTAGCTGTGCATCCCAATACTATACAATGCTGTGTATTCCATGCTATACTATACCATTAACTATTGACATAATAATCATGAAGATGTACTGTCTTATAAAATGTATTTTATTTTAATGTTTAGACAGTGCACTTTTAAAGTCAGCAAAGTCAAGGACTAAATACAGATGGAGAAAATTAGGTAGTTCTAATAATGTTTTTCTGCATGACAAAGCATGCAGAAACACACCATGTCCTGTTAAGAGGGTGTAAGTCAGTTTCTTTTGTGAGTTTCAATCATTATCTTATTCTGTTAATAAAAGTATTTCTACCTAATGTTTGAGTTTCAAGTTTTTAATGAAGTGTCCCTTATTTTTGTGAAAAAATCCCGCCAATGTCCCTTATTTCTTATATCAAAAAATGGCAAACCTAATGTATTTCCAAACTACTGATTTTGATATTTATTTTATAAATATAAATGTGTAATGCAATTTGGGAACTGAAATTTTTGGGGGGAAATAAAAATTTCAAAGGATAATTACATTCATATGTTGAAGAAAAAAGGACCAATGAAATTAGCATCCCTACTTCCAAGCCACACCTTGAGAGTGCTGTTGATTCTCCCAGTACTCTTGTGAATATCTTTCTTTGGTGACTTAAGTTGGCTAAGCAGCACTGTAGGATTTCGAGCTCTATTTTTCTCAAAATGCTATTCCATGTCAAAGAACCATTATATTTTGTATCTGTGTCAAGAAGTGAGAGAGTCCGTGGAGTTTGTTGCCACCTATTCGCCACAGGGGGCCATCCTCTCCCCGCTGTTATTTAACATCTACATGCGACCACTCGCCCAATTGGTGCGGAGTTTTGGGCTGGAGTGTCATCAGTACGCTGATGACACCCAGCTCATTCTGAGGATGGACCCCGGGGTGGAATCTGTACCCGATAATTTCCATCTCTGCCTGGAAGCCGCAACTGGATGGCTGCGAGCCAGTAAGTTGAAGGTGAAACCTGAAGGCGAGCCAGTAAGCTGGGCCGCCCGGGGGAAGGGGGGGTTAGAGACCCAGTTGCCGACGTTTGACGGCGTGGCACTCCACCCACAGCCGTCAGTAAAGAGCTTAGGGGTCCGGCTGGACTCCCAGCGGTCTATAGAGGCGCAGATTGCCTGCGCCTCCAAGACAGCGTTTTACCACCTGCGACAGGCAAAACGTCTGGCTCCTTACCTCTCCCGCTGCGACTTGGCCACGGTGATCCAAGCCACTGTCATCTCGAGGCTCGATTACTGTAATGTGCTGTACATTGGCCTACCCTTGTCGGTGATCTGGAAACTCAAGCTGGTGCAGAACGCTGCAGCACGCCTGCTCTCAGGAGCATCAAGGTCGGACCACGTGAGTCCACTCTTGCGCGAACTGCACTGGCTCCCAGTTGAATTCCGGGTCTCCCTCAAGGTGTTAGTTCTAACTTTCAAGGCCTTATATGGTTTGGGGCCAGTGTACCTGAGGGAGCGGCTTACCCCTTATGCGCCCAGGAGATCGCTGCATTCAGAGGGGCTCAACTTATTGGAGGTGCCTGGCATGAAGGCCTATAGGCTTTCTAGTACGCGGCAGAGGGCGTTTGCTGTGGCCGCGCCGACTCTGTGGAACTCCCTCCCTGAGGAGATACGAGTCATCCGCGACCTGATGCCATTCCGCAGAGCTGTCAAGACCTGGCTATTTAGGCTGGCATTCGGCCCTTGTTAACTGATGCCCGCCTTAATCAGCACTCTGCCGTGTCACCGCCATTGCATTATGCTGTCTTACTGCAGTTTTATTGTTGGGAATGGGGTTTTAACTGGGGGTTTTAACTTGGTTTTACTATGCTTTATGTGTTTTATCTGTTTTTTTTACCTGTAAACCGCTCTGAGCTCCAGAGAGAGCGGTATATTAAGTTGAACTAATAAATAAATAAATAAACAAACAAACAAACGTATACAATTACCATCTTCAGATCCCGATGAACTGGTGGTGATTGACTATATGAGGAATGACTGAATTTCCACCCAAGAAAGATGATTGATATAAGACAATACACTGACTTTTGGGATTGTCTGCCTCCAAGAATCCCATGAAATCTGCAGAAAGTATAAATCACCTATCTTACCTGATGAGACAATTGGAGGGTATTTTACGGTCAACCATTTTTACTAAAACCGAAGCCTTTATTTCAATTACCACTCAAACCACTTGAGTTACTAGAAGGGTGTATTTGTCGGTAACCCGGAAGCTCAGGCTGGTGCAGAACACTGCCGCCCGGCTCCTGTCTGGCTCCCCAGCAGGATGCCACATAACACCTATTTTGCAGGATCTGCACTGGCTGCCTATTGAGCACCTGATTGCCTTCAAAGTGTTGGTTCTCACCTTTAAGGCCTTACACGGCCTGGGGCCAGCGTATCTGCGGGACCGTCTCACCCCATATTACCCTTCTAGATCACTTCGTTCGGAGGACTCTAATCTTTTAGCCGTTCCCTCTGTTAAGGTGGCTAAAAGAACTGCCACTCGCCGAAGGGCCTTCTCGGTCATAGCGCCGACATTGTGGAATGCCCTTCCGCCAGCCACTCGGGCTATCCATGACCTACTCCCATTTAGGCGGGCGTGCAAGACGCATCTCTTCCAGCTGGCTTTCCAGGTATAGGCCAAGAGCTCCTCAAGCCATGCCAATGTTGCCAGACCGCCTTAATTATTTTAACTGTACGTGCTTAATGATGTTTTATCGTGTGTTTTTACCCTGCATTTTGTATTGCATTTTAGAGCGTATATGTTTATTGTTTATTGTGTATTGTCTGCTTCTGGCTGTGAGCCGCCCCGAGCCGGTTTGGGAGTGGCGGCATAAAAGCCGAGTAAATAAATAAATAAAATAAATAAATTTGTACTCTTCATCTTTCATAAGAAGAGCCATGCTGAATCGGGCCTCAGCCCATCTAGTCCAGCATTCTGTGTCACACAGTGGCCCACCAGTTGTACACAGGGATCTCTAGCAGAAAGGAGGGCAAAACCCTCACCTGCTCCCGACCCCCACAACCAGTACCCGGGGAAATCCTGCCTGCCTCCATCAACACAGAGGTGGCACTTGGATGTCCATTTCAGTAGCTACTGATTCCCTTGGTATCCATGAATCTGTCTAATCCTGCCTTGAAGCTGTCCAGGCTGACCGCTGTCACAACCTCCTCTGGAAGTGAGTTCCACAACCCAATGACCCTCTGGGTGAAGAAATATTTCCCTTTATTAGTCCTAACTTTCCTACCTTGGAGCTTTAGGAGTGCCCCTAGTCCTAGTGTTGTGTGACAGAGAAAATATTTTTTCTCTATTCACCTTTTCTATCCCATGCATGATTTTATACACTTCGATCAAGTCACCTCTTAAACGCCGTCTTTCAAGGCTGAAAAGACCAAGGCGTTGCAACCTGATTTCGTAAGGGAGCTGCTCCATCCCTTGGATCATTCTTGTTGCCCTTTTTTGTACCTTTTCCAGTTCCGTTATATCCTTCTTGAGGTGCGGTGACCAGAATTGTACACAGTACTGCAGATGTGGCCTCACCATAGATTTGTAGAGAGGCAATACAACATTTGCCGACCTATTTTCGATTCCCTTCCTGATCATGCCAAGCATAGAATTTGCTTTTTTCACTGCTGCAGCGCACTGGGTTGACATCTTCATTGAGCTGTCCACCAAAACCCCAAGATCCCTTTCCTGGTTTGTCTCGGAAAGCTTTGACCCCATCAATTGGTAGGTGTAGTTGGGGTTCTTTGCCCCGATGTGCATGACTTTACACTTGTTTAGGTTAAACTGCATTTGCCACTTTGTTGCCCATTCACTCAATTTCGAGAGATCTTTCTGGAGCTCTTTCTCTTTCTGGAGATCTTTCGAAAACAAGTCATAAATCCTGTACACAGGGTCAATTTTCTCTTACAACGTTAACTCCCCCCTTCTCTAAGAACAAAGGAAAACAAATCAAAGCCAAGAAAGTTAATGAATATGTTTAAAAGCTTTCAAATTTCATATATACAAAACGCTTATACATGGTAATACTTGACATTGTTACAGCACAAGAAGGGCCGGGTTTGTCTGACGGCCCTGCTCAGAAAGGAATTGAACGTGTTTTCTTCCATTCTAGCTTGTCTTAAATGCAGGTTGTTACAATGATAAGACATCCGCCAGTTGTATGGTGAGCAAAATGAGAGGCAGAGGCTCATAGTAACCTGGCTCACAGCCTCTCCAGAAAAGTATTTTCAATAGATCCTTTTGCATATATTTTCTATCAGTGGAAGCACCTTCGTCTCTTTTGAAACTGCAAATGGCTTTGCAAATCACTCACATTTATTTATATGAACAACCCTGTTTCTTCAAAAAAGGGAGATACCCATCGCACAAAAGTACTCCTTGTATCCCAACAGTGCAATATCCACATCCTTTCCTTGATCGCAATTATTTCAATACATCCTACTCTGATGGTAGCGGTAGCGAGACTGTGGCGCAGCTGGCTAAGTGTCAGCTGCATAAGATCTCTCTGACCAGTAGGTCATGAGTTTGGGGCCTGCCCGGGTCGAGGTGGGTGCTCGACCCGGGCACCCACCTCGACCCGGGCACCCACCGACCTTTGCAGCCCAAAAGACAGTTACATCTGTCAAGTAGGAGATAAAGGTACCACATTAAGTGGGGAGGCAAAATTTGACTGAATTATGAGGCCATTAAAGAACTCCAGGAACGCTGAGGAATGCGGAAGGAACAACAAGGGACGCTGGGGACGCTGAGAGATGAGGAGTGCGCCAGCTCCCCCTGGTGGCCAGAGTTTGCCTCTGTTCGTCTATATGTTGTGTATGTGGAAAACGGCGGGGATTGTCTGCTAGTATGTGTACCTGTAATCCATTCTGAGTCCCCTTCGGGGTGAGAAGAGCGGAATATAAATAAAGTAAATAAATAAATACTTTACTTAATGTTTTATAATGTTGCGGGAACAAGGAATGATCTGTATATTTTCAAAAGTACCATATAATTTATCTAGGGGAGGCGAATTTAAGATGAAAAAATTCAGAAATCCCATTGTAGCCTGATACCAAATTATAGACCAAGCGTGGGCAACATTGTGGACCCAACCGAGACAGCCGGGCCAAGAACGAGAGGGCCTGTGAGGGGTGGAGCCAGGAGGAGACTGGGCAGGGCCCAGATCACCCTCAGGTTGTCCTCGTGATATAAGGATGGGGCCACTTGCCCCACCCTTATGCCGGGAGGAGAATGAGGCATGCAGCAACTGCCCTGATCCTCCTCCCCGATCCTCCTACTCCAATCTTTGGGCTGTCCTCTTGCCATTATGCCAGGAGGAGGGTGAGGATAGCTGAGAGCACTCCAGAGCATTCTTAGCCACTGCATGCCTTTCTTGGGCCATCCTCTCGTCATAAGGACAGGAGGAGGATGAGACGTGCTGTGGCTGAGAGCGCTCTCAGCTGCTGCATGCCTTCCTCCCGTCCTTTCTAAATAATAGGCCTGAGCAATCATGGTTCTAAATCAGGGGTGGGCAGTTTCTGGAACACGGAAACATCAACTCCCAGAAATCCGAGCCAGTTTACCAGCTGTTAGGATTTCTGAGAGTGGAAGTCCAAAACACCTGGAGGGCCGGTAATTGCCCACCCCGGTTCTAAATGGTTCTAAAGCACTTACAAAACTAAAGTGCTGGTGGTGAAAACTAGGTGGCGCTGGTGCTTTGCTCCTACAGTGTTGCTCAAGTTCTGGTGGTGAACATTTCAGAACTCTAACAAAACTTTCAAAATTTCGTTATAAATGGCAGTTCCTAATTGGTTCTGTCTTTAAAATCGCAATTAATGAAATAATAATGATGTTTTGCAAGTTTTGCTAGCGTTCTGAAATGTTCACCACCAGAACTTTAGCAACACTGTAGAAGCAAAGCACCAGCGCCACCTAGTGTTCACCACTAGAACTTTAGCAACACTGTAGAAGCAAAGCACCAGCGCCACCTAGTGTTCACCACCAGAACTTTAGCAACACTGTAGAAGCAAAGCACCAGCGCCACCTAGTGTTCACCACCAGAACTTTAGCAACACTGTAGAAGCAAAGCACCAGCGCCACCTAGTGTTCACCACCTGAACTTTAGCAACACTGTAGAAGCAAAGCACCAGCGCCACCTAGTGTTCACCACCAGAACTTTAGCAACACTGTAGAAGCAAAGCACCAGCGCCACCTAGTGTTCACCACCAGAACTTTAGCAACACTGTAGAAGCAAAGCACCAGCGCCACCTAGTTTTCACCACCAGAACTTTAGCAACACTGTAGAAGCAAAGCACCAGCGCCACCTAGTTTTCACCTCCAGAACTTTAGCAACACTGTAGAAGCAAAGCACCAGCGCCACCTAGTGTTCACCACCAGAACTTTAGCAACACTGTAGAAGCAAAGCACCAGCGCCACCTAGTTTTCACCTCCAGAACTTTAGCAACACTGTAGAAGCAAAGCACCAGCGCCACCTAGTGTTCACCACCAGAACTTTAGCAACACTGTAGAAGCAAAGCACCAGCGCCACCTAGTGTTCACCACCAGAACTTTAGCAACACTGTAGAAGCAAAGCACCAGCGCCACCTAGTTTTCACCTCCAGAACTTTAGCAACACTGTAGAAGCAAAGCACCAGCGCCACCTAGTTTTCACCACCAGAACTTTAGCAACACTGTAGAAGCAAAGCACCAGCGCCACCTAGTGTTCACCACCAGAACTTTAGCAACACTGTAGAAGCAAAGCACCAGCGCCACCTAGTTTTCACCACCAGAACTTTAGCAACACTGTAGAAGCAAAGCACCAGCGCCACCTAGTGTTCACCACCAGAACTTTAGCAACACTGTAGAAGAAAAGCACCAGCGCCACCTAGTGTTCACCACCAGAACTTTAGCAACACTGTAGAAGCAAAGCACCAGCGCCACCTAGTTTTCACCACCAGAACTTTAGCAACACTGTAGAAGCAAAGCACCAGCGCCACCTAGTTTTCACCACCAGAACTTTAGCAACACTGTAGAAGCAAAGCACCAGCGCCACCTAGTTTTCACCACCAGAACTTTAGCAACACTGTAGAAGCAAAGCACCAGCGCCACCTAGTTTTCACCACCAGAACTTTAGCAACACTGTAGAAGCAAAGCACCAGCGCCACCTAGTGTTCACCACCAGAACTTTAGCAACACTGTAGAAGCAAAGCACCAGCGCCACCTAGTTTTCACCACCAGAACTTTAGCAACACTGTAGAAGCAAAGCACCAGCGCCACCTAGTGTTCACCACCAGAACTTTAGCAACACTGTAGAAGCAAAGCACCAGCGCCACCTAGTGTTCACCACCAGAACTTTAGCAACACTGTAGAAGCAAAGCACCAGCGCCACCTAGTTTTCACCACCAGAACTTTAGCAACACTGTAGAAGCAAAGCACCAGCGCCACCTAGTGTTCAACAGCGCCACCTAGCGTTCACCACCAGAACTTTAGCAACACTGTAGAAGCAAAGCACCAGCGCCACCTAGTTTTCACCACCAGAACTTTAGCAACACTGTAGAATCAAAGCACCAGCGCCACCTAGTGTTCACCACCAGAACTTTAGCAACACTGTAGAAGCAAAGCACCAGCGCCACCTAGTTTTCACCACCAGAACTTTAGCAACACTGTAGAAGCAAAGCACCAGCGCCACCTAGTGTTCACCACCAGAACTTTAGTTTTGTAAGTACTTTAGAACCATTTAGAACCATGATTGCCCAGGCCTACTAAATAAGTATGTGGTGAGCCACCATGCCCTTGTGCTGATAGGACAGGGAAAATGAGAAAAGCCTGAGGTAAGTGCCCAGGAGACTGCATCTGCCCCCCAGGCCTTAGTTTGCCCATGCCTGTTATAGAGCTATTTAAAAATAGTCTCAAGATCTGTTTGGCATAAGCCAGGCTCCTATCATTCTTTATTATCTAAGTGAGAGGAAGCAAAACACTGAGTAGCTGCATGTTTTCTACATTCATACGGAAAATAATGGAAAATGGAAAGGTTGCATTATCTCCACGGGGAGCCTTGGGGGGGGGGGGGGTGCCCAGCTCCCAAATTACAAAAGGGTGGCTCTAAATTCCTACCTAGGAGTTATGGGTTGGGAAATAACCCAACCCAACTTGGACCTCAGCCTACAAACCTGTCGTAGAGTCTGCTGACAGGGCAGCCCAAGAAATGTGTACTCCTTTGTCTCTGTTGTGAAAGACATTTCACAACCATGCCATGGCAACCTGGGACTACTAAACTTTTTCAGAAGCACTAAGGAGATGACTGCAGGGTCTGGTATAATAAGTGCCACTCCATTTCAGACAAACGGTACTCCCTTCCAAGCAAGCTGTTGAACGTTGAATGAAAAGGCAACAAATATATACATTAAAAATTAAAAGTCATTACTTACAAGGTCATTCGTCTTATTTTGCACAATATATTAACACCTGACGTTTCCGTACTCCCTTAAAATGGCTCACTGAAGTGACATAATTGAGCAAGATCCATTCATTGGATGCTAGCACTTTCCCCAAGCACTGATTGGTAACAAGCCATAGCTCAGTAATAGAACAGATGCTGTAGTCGAACCAGGAAGCCCCAAATCCAGAAGGTCAAACCGCAGAGAGTCCCCAGTATTCCTTTTGGCCCATGGCCTAAGTTGCACCAGTACCAGACCCCTTTTCCCCCCTTCCCTTCTGCCTCACTCAGTTCTATACATCACACTGCACCAACTTCGTCCCTCCCAGTACACCCAGCCACCATTGCCTCCCATTGCCCCATCCACACAACATTTGCACAGCCAATAGAACCCATGCATTCAGTATCCACAAGTTGGAAGTTCCCCGATTTGCCCCGTGGGTGCCCCAAGGCACTCTGCCTCGTCCCCCATCTTGTCTCTGCTCTTTTCTTCTCCCCGGTCTCCCTCCCATGCCTGGGAAAGCCCGAAAGCGGCCGCTCGCAATCAGTGGCCTGGCTCCCAGCTGGGACCTGAAGTTCACCCAAGGACACTGGTCACGGACTCCTCTTGCTGCTATTCTCACTGCTTTGCACCCCAAGCCCCAAAGACTCTGCAGTTCCCAAGGACAGTAATTACATCAAGGAGAACTACAACTCCCAGAAGGAAGGCAGCCCTGCGTTGTCTGTTTTAAAGATCATAACTCTGGGAGCAAGAACTGTATGGGAATGTACTAGAAATTGCTGGGGATCTCCCTGTATGTACAGTGTGGCTTCATAAGTTTTCCCTTTGACCCCTTGTAACCCTTCCCCTTCTTGCCCTTGTTAAGAAAAGACTGCTTTGAGAATGTTTACTATGTTTGCCAAGAGGAAATGCTGCCAAGCCCTGTTCCACACCTCTTTATTGACCACCATTTCATATTGCATGCGTTGCCCGGTCAGAGTCTTGTTATGGAAATTGAACTCTTGTTTCAACTCCACGTCTGGCCGGATCTGGAGGCAGTTTCGCCGGTCTGAGTCGTCAAGCTTAGCTCGCCTCTGGAACCTGGACAATGAAAGTTTGTTCTTCACAGCGGGTGCCACAGCTGGCCTCGGAACCCAGGTGTGCCCCAAAATAAGTCCTTTTGTCACCAAAGGGGTCTGAGTGAATCACCAGGCCTTTCTTCTTCTTCTTCCCCATTCACATACGGATGGGACACATCAACTCAATGATTTCATCACTCCCAGGTGTCACTTCAGGTCGTTTACCTGGCCAGGATTCTTTTGTTTTATTCATATGCCATATTGACAGCGATTTCCGTCTAAGCTTCCCTTCCTGGAACTCCATATAGGGCCACAGACCTCTGATTGGCCGAAGCCCGCAAATGGGAGCGAGCGCTGATAGGCTCCCTGGAACTGACCGGCCTCCCGCCCATCAGCTGGCCTCAAAACATTCCAACCAATCACCAGCAGAGCCGGCCCAGAAGAAGGCGGGTGGGAAATTCAATTGTTTTGACAGTTCTGTAACCTTTAAAAACCAATGTTTTGAATGTACATGTATGCGTTCTTTGCGGGAATCAGGGTATTGCGGTTCGCATCCTCTCAGCTGAGCAGAATAAACAATTTCGTGGCATCTACCTTGCAGCATTGGTGAGCATAATTGGATCTACGGGAGGCGGGTAGGCTACGAGGACCTAGTCGCTCCGGGCTCGCCAGGTTAACTGAACCCTCGCGGTCTCTGCCCCGTAGTCGGTCCACGGGGCTTGCCCGGTTGTCAGACAACAGGCCTGAGGGATTGGCGGTTGTTCGATAACAATGCTTTGGATGCCAAAGGTCCCAGGTTCAATCCTCAGCACTTCCTTGACTGAACTCTGGAGAGCTTGTATCATTGAGTACAGGTAATATTGAAGTACACCAGGGGTGCTCATTAGGTAGATCACGATCTGTAGGGCGTCCTGGTAGATCGCAGGCAGGGCGGGAGGAAGGCTCAGTCCCGCCCCGCAGGCTCCCGACGCCGCCCAGGTGCAGAAGGAGGTTGGACTGGATGGCCCTTGGAGGTCTCCTCCTATTCTAGGAACCTATTATTATTTATCATCAGAGGCTGAATGGCCATCTGTGAGGAATGCTTTGATTGTGTTTTTCCCCTATGGCAGAAGGAGGTTGGACTGGATGGCCCTTGGAGGTCTCCTTCTACTCTAGGAAGCTATTGTTGTTGTTGTTACTATTATTAGTAGTACCGTGTTTCCCCGAAAGTAAGACAGCGTCTTACTTTCTTTTCCCCCCGAAAAGTCCCCCTACGGCTTACTTTCGGGGTACGTCTTATATAAACTAAGACGTACCCCGTCGCCACGCCCACGCCGCCGCCGCCGCCGTCACGCCGCCGCCGCCGCAACCGGCCCCATCGGCCGCACACCTCCGCGCGCAGCTTTTCCTTGACGAAAGAAGGGAGGGGGAAAGGAGCCAGAGGCGTGGTGGCAGCACTGCGTCACTCTGACGCGGCGCTGCTTCGCCACGCCTCTGGCTCCTTTCCCCCTCCCTTCCTTGGAGGCCTGGCAGAAAGGTGCGCCGCGCAGGTGTGCCGCGGCCAATGGGACGGTTGTGGCGGCGGCCGCGCAGCGACGCAGCGAGGTACGGCTTACTTTCGGGGTGCGGCTTATATTAGCCAACCCCCCTGACACCCCCGATACGTCTTACAATCGGGGGTGTCTTACTATCGGGGAAACACGGTAGTAGTAGCAGAGGCTGAATGAATATTATCACCATTATTACTATGAATAAATTCAGGGGCTTATGATACTCACATTTAGTTGAATTCAGTCTTAAAATATATTATATGACTCTCGCTGAAATAAATTTCCAAATATTTTGCTTTTACGGTTCTCTGAGTAGTGGGTAGGGAGATCATTTTGACTTCGTTGTTTTATAAGTAGCTCGCATGCTCAAAAAGTGCGAGCACCCCTGAAGTACACAAAACAACAGTATAACTGTGTTGTCCGAGCTCAGAGAAGGTGTTGTTTCAGTTTAGAGTTCCCAGAATTCCACAACCAGCAAGGTGATTATTTAAATTCAAGAAGTGACTTTTCCAAGCTTAGTCTGATGGAAGCCAAACTTCATAAACTCCTACTAGGCAACTGGCTGCTATTGAGTAGCTAAGAGTGTCTTCTTGTTCTACTCTTTCTTCTCCAGCTGGAGTTATGAGGACACTTACAGCAATATTGCAAATCAAAAGGGGCATTTATGGGTTTGTGCTCCCCCCCCCCACTAGACACGGATGCAAACAAAAGGTATTGATTTGCATTACATACAGATCTAGGTCATGTATGAAAGGTCTCCTCTCCTCTTAAATCCTCAGCAGAACACACAAGAGCAGGGGCGGTCTAAGGTAATTTTAAATGGTAGGCGAACATTATTTTGGTGCCCCAAAAAAAGCAGTATTTTGCCGCCCCCATGTAAATCAAATATACAATTATAATATCACAATACCATTAGTAGTATTATATTGTATCAATGAATATACAATATATTATACCATACCCATACTATATTATATCATAATTATATTATACTACATTACAATAAATTATATTATAATATATTGACATTATAATATAATGTAACATTCTATTATATTATTATTATAAAATAATAACATTATTTATTTAAATAAAATTATCCTCTACTAAATATTTTCATTACTCCTATAAAACTCAAATAACCCAAAATAAAGTAAAATAAAATATTATATATTACTATTTTGTACAATATCACTATACTGCAATATTGTTTGTAATATTACATGTAATATAAAATATATCATCATTCTATTGTTATATTGTATTTGTATTATATTGTATGGCAATATTAAGCAGAACTGTATAATAATCAACAAGAAATGCAATGTAAATGCATCAAAATCAGAATATATTACCTACCACCCGATTCATAATTCATAGGAGTCTCCCATAAGTCCAAAATTAGGATCCCAATGTAAATGTAAATAGGAAAACAGCCAAAATGTTCAAATGAGGTCGAATACAGGCAGCGCGGCCTGGGCAAACTTGGGCCCTCCCTCCCTCTAGGTGTTTTGGACTCCAACTCCCACAACTCCTCATAGCCTCAGGCCCCTCAGGTCTCGACAGAAATAGAGCCGAAGAAAGGAAGGAGGGAGAGAAGAGGTCACAGAGGAGGAGGAGGAGGAAAGCCCTTCATTCATTCCTTCACTTACACTTCCTTCACTGATTCTTTTCTCCTTCCCTGCAAACGCGCGCGTGCGGCGGAGACAAGGGAGAGGGGAAGCACTCCCTGCCTGCCCGATAGGGAGTGCTTTGCTTACAGGCTTCTGCGGAAGGGAGTTACTGGGCATGCACAGAGGTTTTCGCGCATGTGCAGTTGCTCCTGCGCTCAACTTCAGCTCCAGAGCAACTGCGCCTGCGTGAAAACCTCCGCGCATGCCCAGAAGCGGCGTCGGAGCGCGCAAGGCCGGGGTCAAAAAGCAGGCAGCTGCAGCACTGTCTGAGGAACATCGGCAGGGCCAGGATGGCGCCCCATGCAGCCAGGATGGCGCCCCCTTCCCAGATGGCGCCCTAGGTGGCCGCCTACTTGGCCTATCTTGTAGGACCGCCCCTGCACAAGAGTTACCAATACACCAACTCAGTTGAGCTACATTCCTGTTTATTTGGGACTCTGGATATAGGCAGGCCTCCCTGAGAGGCAAAACAGAGAGTAGTGAGGAATAATACAGCCCTTCAAATGTTGCTGGACTACAAGTCCTAGCCTCCCAGCTCAGCACAGCCAATGATAAGGGATGCTGGGACTTTTTACGCCCAATATCTGGACAGTGGTATGATACTCACACTTTATACAAAAGTAGAAACTTTTCTCTCTCTCCTGGAATTGAATTTATTCCAGGCCAATACACTGGGATTTCACGATAGCAGTGGGCAAGACCAAAATGTTTCCAGAGCCTATCTATTAATTCACGTAAGCATTGGTCACTGGTCAGAAATAAGGCCAGGAAGAAGACTAAGAACTGGATGGATACTTCCTATTGGTTGGATCAGGTCAATAGGTTGACGTTTCTCCCTATCTGATCAGACACCAACACAACTAACTTTTGGGGTGATCAGGTGTAATGCATCTCTATATTAGAAGGGATCTGGAAATCTTTAACTCAACATTCAATGAAGACACTAACCGGAAGTGGCCACCTCTACTGCAGACTGATTAGATGGTCCACAATAGAAAGGCTGGCGAGGGCAGGGAATCCACGGTCGGACCCGATCCCTCGGCCTCGGCGGTGGATCCCTGCGCGATGTGCTACATCTCTGCTGTGCCCAATCCTGATCGGAGTCCTGACCTAGTGGCTGGATGTTTATGGCTGACCGAAACAAGCGCCGGCCAGCCCAGCCACTTTGTACCGATGGGGTGCCCCTGGAGTGACCAAGCACCCAGAGACACCGTCCTCGACGTAGTGGCTTCGTGATGGCAGTGAACCAGGAGCACGGAAGGCTGTATAAAATGGCGGACGGCCTTGGAGACGCTGAGAGGAGGTAGTCTTCCTCGGATTTAGACCGGAAAGGACAAGCACGCAGGCACTGGAAGAGAGACCGGAAGAAAACGTCGAAGAAACTCCTGACTTCCGGTGCCAGTGGAGAGCCCAGACCTAAAAATCAACCAAAAGACTGATGTTCTAAAGGAACCGAAGTTCTCCTCCTCGAACGAAGGCAATCCAGAGGGCCGCCAAGGACATCGAGCTGCCCCCCAAAACCCTTGGACCAACCCTGACGGTGCACTGGGGAGGAGCAAACACAGGAAGTGTGTTTCTGGGGTTTGGGAGCTGGGCCAGATCAGTCTCCCATAGCCCCAAAATTCAATTGAAGCACCCCGAGGCTGTGGAAGCTGGGGCGAGGAATCCCCCTAGTTACTGACCGACCCCTCCTTTAGATTCTACTAGCTGTACAAGGCACGCGTTGCTGTGCCCTTTTAGAGATGCGAGAAAGTCCAATCATCCACGGTGTGCCCTCCTCTAAACTGCAGTTGGATGGAGTGTGGGTCATGGGGGCATGGTGTGCCAAGTTGGGTCTTTATTGGTCTTGGTTCTGGGCCACAGTGGTCTGTGGGGAATGATGGGTTTTGAAGTACTACAAATCCCATTTTCCATGGTGGTACTTCAAGTCCCATCATGCATGGTCGGGGCTCTGTGTGCCAAGGTAGGTTACTGTAAATTCAGGCCATACACAATGTCCCATGAGCTGAGGCCTAGTTAGGAACAGCAAGTTAATGAAGCCTTACTGTCAATTCAGGCCATACACAATGTCCAATGAGCTGAGGCCTAGTCGGGAGAATCAAGTTAATGAAGCCTTACTGTCAATTCAGAGCGTAAACAGCTTCCCAGTAAGTGAGGCCTAGTTAGGGAAATCAAGTTAATGAAGTCTTACTGTCAATTCAGAGCGTAAACAGCTTCCCAGTAAGTGAGGGCTAGTTAGGGAAATCAAGTTAATGAAGCCTTACTGTCAATTTTGGGCGTGGTCTGTGTTTTGTTGGGGGTGTAAATTTTCAGTTGGAAGTGATTTGGGTGTTTGTGTTGTGGATTGGCTCAGTCCTTTTCCTTATTTTGTTTTGGCAGTTTATTAAGGATTGGAATTTTCATGTTGGCTGGCTAGTGCAGCAGTTATGCAAATCCGCCCTTATTGGCAGCCAATCATGTTGTTCAGAATGTAGAGGCTGGGTGAGTCTTTGGCTGCCCGGAGGATGCTGGTAAATGTAGTTTTATTTTTATTCGTTGTTTTGGGGGCCTTTTAGATTTGGGGAAAGTTTCTTTGCTACAAACGTACCTTGCTTGAGGCCTATTTCTGTTGGCAAGTATTGTGTTTCTGCGTTGTATGGTTTCTTTGTTTGAGGTATACATCACATGACGAGAACCCATTTATATAATAGATTGGGGAAGATCTTTTGAAGCTAACTAGGGAAAAGGCATAGTGCCACTGTCTATATTACCTTGTTTAGTGTAAATGAGTATGTAGTTAAATTGTATTGATGTTTGTATGTTTATCTTGTTTACTATATGACGTTTTATTCTTCAATTCTGTAAACCGCTCCAAGCCCTCAGGGAGTGGCGGTCTAAAAATCTGAAGTATAAATAAAATAAATAAATTTGTGGCTGTGGGAAGCTTCTTTTGTGAGTTTACCTCTGATTTATTTAAAGCAGAGATAGGCAGCTGCCATGGAGAGGGAAGCATAAGGCCTCCACAAACCCCAAAGTTTTAGATTTTTTTAAAGGATCTGCTACTATAATGGACTGTATGTCCATTAAGCCCACCAGAGAACATGGGGGATTCTTTCTGACTTTTGTGGGAGGTCAGTCAACTGGAAGTCAACTTCTGTTTTACTTTTGAGTTAGAAAAAGGCAACGAATGAGCCTAAAACAGCTGGAGGAGGATCCAAAGCATCATAGCATTTATAGGTGTAGCAATCCAGTTCCCTTTCGTGCCTGGGGGGCAGGGGGCAGCACCGGGGGTCCCACTTGCATTAGGGCCAGCTGCAGTGAATGAGGACATGGAGGAAGGGGCTGATGAGTTAGCTGGGCCTTCCTCTCCCACAGAGAGCTTGGCCTGGGATGATGAATGGCCTGATGGCTATGATAGCTGGGAAGTTCAGGCTGACCCTGGAAGTGCTGACTCCGATAATCAGTATGAGAAACCAGGTGGTTACGGGTCGCAGGAGACAATCAGGGATGAGCCCATGGAAGCTGAAGGGGAGTTAGGCTCTCATGAAGATAGCGACCCAGGTGCTGGGAGGCAAGGTCGAGGCTTTGATAGGAGGGAATGGCACCAAAGCCTAGAGCGCCAGAGGAGCGCTAGATCCCGTAGCACAGATTGGCGCAGAAGCCTAGAGCGTCGGGGGTTTCACAAAGGGAATTAAGTATAGGATCCGTGGGAAAGGATCCTCAGTAGCTCGGCCACTTCTGTTCTGAAGGGAGTGAAGCGAGCGAAGATCCACGGAGCCAGGTTGCCGGCTCGTGCCTTGCCAAGAAGTTTCTTGGGCCTTGTTATGAACTTTGCTTTGTTCCTTTGCCACGGACCAAGTCTTTGATCCGCATTGTTTTGCGGAGTCCTTGCTACGTTTTCCTTTGGATGTTACTTACGGACTCTTTACCTTTTTGATTGAACTTTTGATACTTTTATGGACAATTTACCTTTTCACCTGTTTCTTATTATTCAATAAATAGTTAGCTGATTACCGTCTCTGTGTGTGTGATTAAGGGGCTGGGTCGAGACCCTGCATCGTGACAATAGGGTAGTAAGTGAAGAAGGTTGGTGGAGGAATTCCTGTCTCAAGGAGAGGCTGAATAGGCACAAGGACTTCTGGCTACTACATGTGAAGCTGTTCTCATCCTAAGATGAAGTGAGTCTGGGTGGCATTGGTTAAACTATTCAGAGCAAAGAGACAACACTGTGCTTAAGGAGAAGGGAAGGACCTTAGATGGTGGTGTGTTAAATGAAGCAGCAAGCCTCAAGGAAGAGGCTTGGAAAAAATAGCAGTCTAGAGAAAAGGGGAAGTGAGAAATTGTTGAAAATATTAAATAATGTGAAATGATATAGGTTCAAAAATGGAGTCACCATTGCTCACTTTATGTCCCTCATATATTCAAGAGGCAGGCTGTTATTTCTCTAGTTAGTTAGTAGGCATGAGAAAAAAGTTATGAAAATTAAAAGAAATCGTAAGTGATTCGTATGTAATGGGACTTTCTAGTTTATACGCATCACGGCAGCTAACCAGGAAGTAGACTTTCTTTTACGGTCCTTGAGGCCAACAATTTGCGTTATGATCGTAATTAATTCTTAATTATTGTACTACTCACTTCTCCCTGTCTTCTCCCCCTCATTTTCTTCCCGCCTTCATTCATCTTCTTTTTCCCGCATTTCTATGGGGAACTGGAAGTGACGCTGCTGCTAGGCATTCTGGAAAGTGTAGTCCTCCACGCTTCTCCCCCCTCCCTTCTCTTCCCCGTTGCTCTGTCTTGCCCCACCGCACGGGCCAACTTCACACACACACACACACACACACACACACGCTTCTCCTCCTTTCTCTCCCTGCACTCTCTCACATGCTTCTCTGCCCCCTCCTCTTTCCTGGTGGCTTCTCCCCCCTCCCTTATCTTCCCCACTGCTCTGTTTTGTCCCATCGCACGGGCCAACTTCAGCCCTCCAGGTGTTTTGGACTTCAACTCACACCATTCCTCACAGCCTCAGGCCTCTTCCTTTTCCTCTCAGCCTGGGCAAACTTGGGCCCTCGCTCCCCCAGGATCGGGGTGAGAGAGAGGCAGCGAGGAGCAAGGGGGGGGGGGCTCCTCCTTTTTTTGCTGCTTCCAAGAATAGAATACCCCCTCCCTCCCTCCTCCCTCCCTCCTTCCTATTTGGAGAGTCCCATCTAGAATTCAGTGTGATTTATTCAAGTTTTGGCCTACAACTCCCAGAAATCCCAGCCAATTTACCAGCTGTTAGGATTTCTGGGAGTTGTAGGCCAAAACCATCTGGAATGCGCATGCGCTGGCATACGAACTACTAACGAATTTCGTTAGTAATTAAGTTACATTTTAGAAATTTTGGAAATTTTTTGTAAGTCTTTCTATTACTATAAAAAAAATCCCCCCCCCCCCAAATTAGATTTCCGATTTCCTATTTTTGGGTTCTAAACCATGCCTATTAGTTAGCTGAGAAAGCTTTTCTATTGTTATTGCTTAGCTTAGACCAGTCATTGTCAACCAGTGTGACGCGGCACACCAGTGTGCCGTGCGAGAGCACGTGGTGTGCCGCGAAAACGTCCCCTCCCCCCGCCTTTCTTCCCCCTCTTGCTGCTGCTGCTTGGAGGAGGAGGCCAAGCGGGCGGAGGCGGATCCGGGCCTACCGGGTAAGGCGGGCTCTGAGGTCTTGTGTGTGTGTGTGAGAGAGGAGAGGGTTGGAGGAGAGGGAGGGCACCGGGCTGGGGGAGGCTTTTCTGCCTGGCCCCCGTGCCCTTCCGAAGTTGGAAAGGACGCGAGAGCCGGCCGCAAAGCTTCCCCCGCGAGCCATCGAGGCTTGTGGGAGGCTTCTCCGCCTGTCCCCCGCGCCCTTCCCAAATTGGGGACGGGTGAGGGGGCCAGGAGGTGCACTTCCCCAAGGCAGCAAGGTCTTCGCTGCCTCAGGGAGGCATCTCCGCCTGTCCCCCGCGCCCTTCCCAAATTGGGGACGGGCGAGGGGGCCAGGAGGAGCCCTTTCCCCAGGCAGCAAGGTCCTCGCTGCCTCAGGGAGGCGTCTCCGCCTGTCCCCCGCGCCCTTCCCAAATTGGGGACGGGCGAGGGGGCCAGGAGGAGCCCTTTCCCCAGGCAGCAAGGTCCTCGCTGCCTCAGGGAGGCGTCTCCGCCTGTCCCCGCGCCCTTCCCAAATTGGGGACTGGGGAGGGGGCCAGGAGGAGCCCTTTCCCCAGGCAGCAAGGTCCTCGCTGCCTCAGGGAGGCATCTCCGCCTGTCCCCCGCACCCTTCCCAAATTGGGGACGGGCGGGGGGGCCAGGAGGAGCCCTTTCCCCAGGCAGCAAGGTCCTCGCTGCCTCAGGGAGGCGTCTCCGCCTGTCCCCCGCACCCTTCCCAAATTGGGGACGGGCGAGGGGGTCAGGAGGAGCGCTTCCCCCAGGCAGTGACTTTGAAGTTGCAAGGCCATTAAATGCTAATCAACATGGCCATTTGCAACATTCGGACTTGCCTAAAGCAGGTAAGAGTCCTTTCTTCCACCCTGGACATTCCACAGATATATACACCTCACTTGCCTAGTTTCTAACAACTCACCACCTCTGAGGATGCCTGTCATAGATGTGACTGAAACGTCAGGAGAGAATGCTTCTGGAACATGGCCATAGAGCCTGAAAACCTCACAGCAACCCAGTGATTCTGGCCATGAAAGCCTTTAGCAAAAGCTCTTTGATTTCTGCCAGGATATCTATGTTGTGTTCATTGAAACAGGCCCAGGTTTCACACCGAGTGTATACTTTTAAAAACATATTATCTATATGTATCACTGTGTTAGAGTGTCATTTTGTTTCATTTTGGTTGGTGGTGTGCCCCGGGATTTTTTAAATGTCAAAAGTGTGCCTCGGCTCAAAAAAGGTTGAGAAACACTGGCTTAGACCAGTGGTTCCCAAAGTGGGCAGTACCACCCCCTGGTGGCCAGTGGGGCGATCTAGGGAGGTGCTGGAAGGCCCAGGAGAATTTGGAGGGCACTGAACCCCTGTAAGGGGGCAGTGGGGGCAGTGGCGTGAGCCAGGCAACAGGCTACCATCCATCTCTGTGTGTGTGTGTCTCTCTCTCCTTCCCTCCTCCTCCTCTCGCCAAGCAAGGGATAATAATAATAATACCTTTGGATTTCCCTTCCAACTGGTTGAGTCCTATAACAACAATAATAATGTCCTTCAACATATTTAGTGGAACGTGGATTCAGTGCGGTAACCAATTTATTAACAAAAAAGAAACCGATTGCAAAATAGCCAATCGCAATGATTTGAGATTCCTGCTGACGAAAAAAGAGCCGAGGATTACGAGATCGGTAGCAGCGTGCCAGGTTCATCCTTCTCATTAAGATTATTTCGAATGTTTTAACTTTTTTTGTATTACCTTTCTATTCTAAATTCAATAAATAGTTTCATAAGTTCCAACTTCAATGTTTCTAATTTACAACTTTATTATATTTTACAAAAAAGGTAGAAATATTAATACATATATCTTTGTTTAATTACTATTAAAAAATTTAAAAATTAATTTCTAGGGGGGCACTGAGTAAAAAAAATTTCTGGAAAGGGGGCGGTAGGCCAAATAAGTTTGGGAACCACTGGCTTAGATAAACACATGATAGAAGTCTTCATTTTCACTTGAGAACTGGAGGTGTTCTGAACTGATGTCTGGGAACTAAGATGTTGTTAGATATTATAAGATAAACAATTCATGTGTTATGAGAACAGAATTATAACTGTGTAAACAAGATTTAATTAGTAGGTGTGAACATTAATGTTTAGTACTGCCCATATTGATGATGCTTTTATGACTCTTTACCAGTGATTGTCATGAAGAGTTTAATGATGTTATTTTGACGATATAATGACTTCATTTTGATTCCCATTGTAAACATGTAGCAATCATGTAGCCTATTATGTAGTCATCATGTAGCCTATCATGATGACTGTTTTGTTATTGCATTATGGATTTATTTTCTGCTGTATTTTTACTGTTTAGTTCAATAAAGCAAGATGCTTTTATATTGGACTTTGGTTGCTTTCCTACTTTTTTTTGGAAGTACTCATTATGCCATATTGCTCTGAGCTTTTTGCTCTGCTGTGTTTCCAATGCTCTGCATTATAAATATTTGGTTTCATGGGTTTGACTACACAAACCATAAGTCTCTAACAGAAATAGTTCAAATTAAAATCAAAGGGAAGGCAAACTAGAAAAGGCCATGTGTAGAGCAGTGGTTCCCAAAGTGGGCAGTACCGCCCCCTGGTGGGCAGTGGGGCGATCCAAGGGGGTGCTGGGAGGCTCAGGAGAATTTGGGGGGTGCTGAACCCCTGTAAGGGGGCGGTGGCATGAGCCAGGTTTGCTTGCCACTTGCAGGGTCGCGTGTGCGAGGACGTCCTCGTTGGAAGAAAGTGGTCGATACACAGGACTGCGCCATGGGCAAGGTTGCTGAGAGGAAGGAGGCACACGTTGCGGTTTCCATGGCAACGCCTGCCCAGGGATTCCAACTCACAGGGACACAGTCGCAAGTGCGCGATCCCTGGGCAGGCGTTGTCGTTTGATCCAGATCTGTCATTCATGGGGATCTTAGTGGTCTGTGGAAGTCAGAGCTGAATTGGCTGAAGGTACTGCAAATCCCATCATCTGTTGCTCATACTGCCCCAAACATATTGTTTTTGTGATTATTTCTGGAATTCAATGTTTGTAATTTATGCCTTTCTTTACTATATTTTACGAAAAAGGTAGAAACAGTATTACATATATATTTCTGTTTAATTGCTATTAAAATTTAAAAAAATATTTCTAGGGGGGCGCTGAGGAAATACTAAAATGTTTATCATGGAATATTGCTGGGTGGAAATCTAAAAAAAATCTGGGAGAGGTGCAAACATTTCTTAGAACATTTGACGTTATCTTCCTCCAGGAAACCTGGTGTACAACAAACTTGACCTTTAATGGTTATTCCATCTTTGAAGCACCTGCAACGACCCCTGTGACTAGAGGCAGGCCAAATTCTTTTCTGGAGAGGATCCAAAGGCAAGGAGAAGAGAACAGGACAAAACTACAGAGAGAGCAGGAGAAGACGACAGAACTATTCGCCCTACAACAAGAACTACAAAAGAAAAATGCACAACTAGAGGCCCACCAAAAAGATTATCTTCTGAGAATAAGGGGAATTCCGGAGCTTGACAAGGAGTCATATGAAGGAACAATGGACCTCGCTGTAAAAATGACGGCCTTCCTCCTACAAAAGGAAGAAGAAATAATAGAAGAGAATGTAGAGAAAGCATTCAGAGTTAGTACGGCCTTTTCCAGAAGGACTAAGGCGGCAAGGGACATAATTGTTCAATATAACTCAACGAAGCTGAAAGAGAGGGTACTGAAGAACCACCAGACAAATCCATACAAGGTGAATGAAAACCGGTGAAGATTATGCGGGAGATCCCTCTAAAATACTAGAGAACAGAAAGAAGTATTATTTCTTAACGGACGTATTAAAGGATAATAATATAAGATACAAATGGGACAAATTTGATGGGATGCAGTTCACCTACAGGTCGGTAAGGTATTGGATTGATTCCAAAGATGCAGCAAAAGAATTTTATAAAAAATGGCGACATATTCTGGACCCATCAAACCCAAGCCCCAGAGGGTCGGACGAGCAAATTAGGAAAAAAGGGGACGAGGATGGATGCTCCCCCAAAGAACAGAGAGAGGGAAGAAGAAGAGGCCAACAGAATCAAAATGAGAGAGGTCATACAAACAAAGTCGAGGAAAAAAGGAAAAGGAAATTTGATATCGAGGAAGAGGAAGAAGACCCCGGCGAGATAAAATCTCAAGGCTCGGATTTGGACTCTGAATCGGAGGAGGAGGGACTAACGGTAGACGAAGAAAAAGAAGACCAAAGTCAATAAAGCACCAAGAGACAAGAAGGTATGGAGGTAAACTGCTTCTCTGTGAACATCAACGGGATGAACATCCCGGAGAAGAGAAAGCAGGTCTTTCACTATCTAATTAAACAAAATGCAGCAATATATGCTTTACAGGAAACTCATATGAAAACATCTAGAGTGGAGCTACTAGAAAAAAAGAAACTGGGTATCTTATTCACCTCATCTGTAGAAAAAGCAAAGAGGGTTGCCCTCTATGTAAACTCAAGGCTGGACCCGAAATTTCAATTTAAGGATGATGAGGGTAGAATGATTGCGGTATTGGGTAAATTGAGAGAGAAAAAAATTCTGATTGTTTGTGTATATGCACCTAACAACGCCAAAGCAGGCTTTTTCGAAAAATTGAATGACAAGCTAATTATGGTGGAATGGGACGAATGTATAGTAGTTTGGGATTTTAATGGGGTGTGCAATCCCAAAGATGATAAAAAATTGACCAGAACAAAGGGCCAAGAAAACAAGAGCAGGCTACCAAATAATTTTTTCAGGATGCTAAGTCAGAACTCCTTGGTTGATATATGGAGACAACAGCACGAAAGGGAGAAAGATTTTACCTTTTACTCAGCCAGTAGGACCAATTGGTCTCGAATTGACATGATTTTAGTTTCCAAGAGATTAGTTCCATCTACAAAAAAAATCCATGATTTACCCAAGGATTCATTCAGACCACGCCCCGGTGGGGTTGACGTTTAAGATAGGACGGAGAGCATATAAATGGCGACTCGATGAAAACCTGCTTAGGCAGAAGCTGATATACAAAAAGTAAAAAGTCCTGGAAGAATACTTCCAAATAAATACACGGCCGGAAACGAGCATAAAAACCCTATGGGAGGCCAGTAAGGCGGTGATTAGAGGTAATTTCATAGCCCTAGCGAGTAATAAAAAAACAAAACAGACAAGAAATGGATAATTTATTAAATGAACTAGATAAAATAGAAAAAAAATTGAAATCTTACCCTAAAGATAAAGATGCGCAGGAGAAGAGGCTTATTATAAGTAATCAAATTAAAATGATTAATACTAGGGAGGTGGAAAAAAAGCTGAAATTTACTAAACAAAGGTACTTTGAAAACGCAAATAAGGCAGGGAAGTGGCTAGCCTATCAGGTTAAAAAGGAACAACATAAAAGAGCCATTATAAAGATAAAAAGAAAGGAGAGGGAAGCTACTAAGGATGAGGAGATAGTAAATGAGTTCGCCAATTTCTACCAGGAGCTGTACAAGGGAGAAATTATAGAGGGAGAAAAGATACAACAATACTTGAATTTGCAACACTTACCCCAGATATCGGAGAAACAACGGGAGGAATTAAACGGGGAAATAACACTGGAGGAAATTTATAAAGCGATAGATAGCCTAAAATATGGGAAAGCACCGGGGCCGGATGGCCTCACTGATGTCTACTACAAGACTATGAAGTCAATTTTAGCCCCTCATTTGAAGAGGGTAATAGACGACGTGTTAAAATCAGGAGAGATTCCAGATACATGGAAAGAGGCAGATATTATAGTCATTCATAAAGAAAATAAAGATCCGGAGAAGGTGGAAAATTATAGACCTATCTCTCTCCTGAATTTAGACTATAAAATATACGCAAATATTTGGGCTGCAAGATTGAAGTTATTTCTAAATAACTGGATCTCACAAAACCAGACCGATTCCTCCCAAGGAGATTCATGAAAAGAAATATAAGAATGGTGGTGAATCTAATAGAGTACCTAGACAAGAACATCGGGACAAAAGCAGCAATGCTGTTCCTAGACGCTGAAAAGGCGTTCGACCAAGTGAACTGGGGGATAATAGAACGACTTTTAGCAGAACTAGACATGGGATATAACTTCTCCATGGCAATAAATGCAATTTATAAAACCCAGCAAGCGACGGTGACAGTTAACGGAGTAACATCAAAAAAATAATAATTGGTAAGGGGACAAGACAAGGCTGCCCGATCTCCCCACTGATTTTTAATTTTGTATTGAGATTTTGTTGAAAGGTATCCAGAAGGACGAGGAAATAAAAGGCCTGAATATTAAGAAAAAGAAATATAAAATCTTCGCATTTATGGACGATTTGGCATGCATGGTAATAAATCCAACTGAGAACTTGGACAATTGGATTAAAAAAATTGAAGCATTCGGGGAGGTATCTGGGTTCAAATTAAATAAAAAAAAATCACAAATGCTAATTAAAAATATAGATGGCAAGGAAGGTAGCGATCTAGAAAAGAAATACGGCATCCCAGTAGGAAAAAAAATTAGGTATTTAGGAATAGAAATAACAGCCAAAAACTGCCAGCTCGTAAAAATAATTATGAAAAATGTTGGAAGGATATTAGAGAGAAGCTCGACAGCTGAAAAAAGCTAAATATCTCCTGGATAGGCAGAATTTCATTAATTAAAATGAAGATTTTTCCTAAATTAAATTTTTGTTTCAGACCCTTCCTATCCTAAAAACCAATTGCTGATAAAGAAATGGCAGTCAGAGTTGGCCCAATTTGTATGGAACAGGAAAAAAAGCTAGAATTAAAGCAAAATACCTTCAACCATCACCTCAACAAGGAGGATGCGGGCTCCCCCGACCTAGCTAGCTACTACGAGGCAAATTGCCTGGAGAATATAAAACCATGGTTAGAGATTAAAGACAGGGAATTATTAGATCTAGAAGGCTGGGAGAACAAGAAAGGGTGGCACGCTTACTTATTTTATGATGGTTGTAGAGGAGACAAAAACTTCAAAAATCATATTATAAAAGCACCATTGTTGAAAATATGGAATAAACACAGAGAGATAGTTTGCGACAAAATTCCGCTATGGGCCTCCCCGATAGAGGCGTTTGATATCAACAGAGGGGAAAAAAGGGAGACCACCACATACAGAGATTTAATCACTAAAGAGAACAATAGTTATAGATTAAAATCCCAGGAGGAAATAAGTACCCTAAATCTCGGATGGCTCCAGTACAATCAAATAAAAGCAAGGTTTGTAAAAGACAAAGAGATCGGTTGGGAGGACACCCCGCAGAGGAGGTAAAATCCTCCTAAAGGCACAGGCTAAAAGAGTGAGTAAGGTGTATAAAGTTGATTATGAGACAGAAGCATGAGAAGACCCCAGTGACGGACTATAAAGAAAAGTGGCATAAGAATTTAGGATACAGGATAAGCCAAGAGAAATGGGATGGAATGTGGAAAAAGAACTGGGAGTACACGTGTGCTCTATCTCTGAGAGAGAACTTATACAAGGTAGTGTATAGATGGTATATGACACCAGCTCAACTAGATAAAATATATAAGACAGGTAACGATCGCTGTTGGAAGTGTTCGGAAAAGTAGGGGGAACTTTGTACCACCAGTGGTGGTCTTGTGGAAGAGTGTCCAGATACTGGAAAGAAATTCATAAATTTTGGAAGACATGACACATAAAAAAATTGAGTTTAAAACGGAACTTTTTCTTTTGAATATTATAGAGGGAAATGAGCTGAGGAGGGGTTTGGAAAGATTGATCTACTTTGTGGTGACCGCCGCCAGAATCACCCTCGCTAGATACTGGAGGGACAAGAAGATCCCGGAACTCGAGGAAGTATTATATAAGCTATTGGATATAGCAGAGATGGACAAATTGACTATGTCTCTGAGAAAATACCCAACAAGAGTTTTTGACGATACGTGAGTCCCTTGAAAGACTACGTAAAAAGAAAGAAGAACATAGCATTGAAAGGCTATTGGATTTGAAGGATAGCAAGGTTCATTACCGACCGAGAAACATTATTAATTTGTTGCATTTGGATGAAGTCAATCTAGCTTGTTTGTTTTATCTGTTTGTTATAAATGTATGTGTACATTTCATTGTGACCCTCCTTCCCCCTGATGTCACCCCCTTACCCCCTTACCCCTTCCCATATCCCCATCCCTTCCCATTGTCTGATGTGGCTAAGTGTGTCAGTATGATGTGCTTGTCTTTTTAACCAATAAAAACTTATTTAAAAAAAAAAAAAAAAAAAAAAAAAAAAAAAGATACTCCAATCTACACTTTTCCAACAGAGAACCTCCAAAAAATCATTTGAACCAAGAAGACTTACGATGTGACTCTTCTCTTGACTTCCTTCCCTCCATTTTGTAGAAGCAGCATTAACTTCTCACAACAGCAGCCCTTTCTATTCAACCCTAAGAAAACATGCAATCTGAGAAGTACAATGCATATCTTGTATAGCCATTCAGTGAAGAAAAACATTCTAGATACACATTTTTCCTTCTCTGAGTCAGTCTCTTAGACGTTCCAGAGATTTTTTAAATGTATTTCTCCACTCAACCCTCAAAAAGAAAGACAAAAGAACACTCTTCCTACAATATTAGATTGACTTGTGTGTTTTTGCCACATGTTTAAATGTTAAGACCTTTGTCTTTAGGAAAGAAAACTGCTATCATCCAAGGCAAATCAGGCCCGGATTACCCATAAGGCCAGACTAGGCCATGGCCTCGGGCGGCAGGTTTTGGGGGGCAGCGGATTCCACCCCGAAAACATAATTTTTTAAATAAAAAAACACCCCCACCCAGCGCGCCCCCCCCCCGCCCTCTCCCGAGAGTCATCATACCTCGGGAGAGGGCGGGGGGGAGCGCTGCGAGGGGGGCGGGGGAGGAGGGAATGGCGCCCTCCCCTCACCTGGGCCGCCCCCTTGCAAAGGAGGCGGCGAGGAGGAAGGGAAGCTCCGCCTTCCCTTCCTCCTCCTCCTCCTGGCCGCCTCCTTCCTTTGCAAGGGGGCGGCCCAGGCGGCGGGCCCTCCTTCCGGTCGCGGGAGGAGGAGGCGACGGAAGCCGCACAGCCGGGGCTGCTGCCACACATGCGCAGCAGCGCCCTGGGGGTGTAGCTTTCTGTGCCCTGGGGGGGGGGGGTGGCGCGGGGCGTCTTGGCCTCGGGCGGCTGAGGAGCCTAATCCAGGCCTGAGGCAAATGTAAAACAGCACAGAGTGAGCTGCAAAGTGAAGATCAATGCAGATAACTGGGCACCACATTAAGCTGTTCCGATCCCTGAGAGACTACACTTGTGGCATTTTAAAGGTCTGAAAAAGGAGAAGTAATGCCCCGAAGGTATTATACTATGTAAACATGCTTAAAGGAGGGAGAGGGGAACAAAAGGGGATTACTATAAATCTCCTAAGAAACCAAAACTAGAAGTACAAAAGAGAGACTTAGGGCGCTTCCAGACAGTGCCAAATCGCAGGATTTCTAAGAGGGACCCCCCCCGGCAGGACCTCAGAGCAAATCTCCACACTAAATTGCCAATCCCAGGATTTCTTCCCCATCATCCTCACTGTGTCTGTGTCTTGGGATAAAATGGAGGGCAGACACGGGACATTTTTTTTAAAAAAAGCATATGATTATGTGTTGATCCATATATGCGCATATGCTAATAGAGATGGGGTCGGGAACCTTTTTGACTCAGAGAGCCATAAAAGCAAAATATTTGGAAATGTATTTCAGTGAGAGCCATATAATATATATAATCTATTTTAAGACTGAATTCAACTAAATGGGAGAATAAATGTACATATATACTCCCATCAGGAGAGAGATAAGGAGGGGAAAAGAAAGAAGTAAATGGGAAAGGAGGAAAGGAAAGGGTGGGGAAAAGAAACAAAAGGGAATGAGGAGAAAGTAAAATAATGAAGGGAAAAGAAGAAAAGAAAGGGAGAGAGGGAAGTGAAAAGAAAGGACGGAGAAGGGAAGGGTGAAGGGGAGAAAGGAAGGAAGAGGAAGGAAGAGGAAGAATGGAGGAAAGAAGGAAGGGGAGAGAGGGAGGGAAAAGGAAGGAGAAGGAAAGGGTGAAGGGGAGAAAGGAAGGAAGAGGAAGAATGGAGGAAAGAAGGAAGGGGAGAGAGGGAGGGAAAAGGAAGGAGAGAAGGAAAGGGTGAAGGGGGAAAGAAAGGAAGGAAGAGGGAGAATGGAGGAAAGAAGGAAGGGGAGAGGGAGGGAAAAGGAAGGAGAGAAGGAGAAGGAAAGGGTGAAGGGGAGAAAGAAAGGAAGGAAGAGGAAGAATGGAGGAAAGAAGGAAGGGGAGAGAGGGAGGGAAAAGGAAGGAGAGAAGGAAAGGGTGAAGGGGGAAAGAAAGGAAGGAAGAGGGAGAATGGAGGAAAGAAGGAAGGGGAGAGAGGGAGGGAAAAGGAAGGAGAGAAGAAGGAAAGGGTGAAGGGGAGAAAGAAAGGAAGGAAGAGGGAGAATGGAGGAAAGAAGGAAGGGGAGAGAGGGAGGAAAAGGAAGGAGAGAAGGAGAAGGAAAGGGTGAAGGGGAGAAAGAAAGGAAGAGGGAGAATGGAGGAAAGAAGGAAGGGGGAGAGGGAGGGAAAAGGAAGGAGAGAAGGAGAAGGAAAGGGTGAAGGGGAGAAAGAAAGGAAGAGGGAGAATGGAGGAAAGAAGGAAGGGGAGAGAGGGAGGGAAAAGGAAGGAGAGAAGGAGAAGGAAAGGGTGAAGGGGAGAAAGGAAGAAAGAGGGAGAATGGAGGAAAGAAGGAAGGGGAGAGAGGGAGGGAAAATGAAGGAGAGAAGGAGAAGGAAAGGGTGAAGGGGAGAAAGAAAGGAAGAGGGAGAATGGAGGAAAGAAGGAAGGGGAGAGAGGGAGGGAAAAGGAAGGAGAGAAGGAGAAGGAAAGGGTGAAGGGGAGAAAGGAAGGAAGAGGGAGAATGGAGGAAAGAAGGAAGGGGAGAGAGGGAGGGAAAAGGAAGGAGAGAAGGAGAAGGAAAGGGTGAAGGGGAGAAAGGAAGGAAGAGGGAGAATGGAGGAAAGAAGGAAGGGGAGAGAGGGAGGGAAAAGGAAGGAGAGAAGGAGAAGGAAAGGGTGAAGGGGAGAAAGGAAGGAAGGAAGAGGGAGAATGGAGGAAAGAAGGAAGGGGAGAGAGGGAGGAAAAGGAAGGAGAGAAGGAAAGGGTGAAGGGGAAAGAAAGGAAGAGGGAGAATGGAGGAAAGAAGGAAGGGGAGAGAGGGGGAAAGGAAGGAGAGAAGGAGAAGGAAAGGGTGAAGGGGAGAAAGGAAGGAAGGAAGAGAGAGAGAATGGAGGAAAGAAGGGGAGAGAGGGAGGGAAAAGGAAGGAGAGAAGGAGAAGGGTGAAGGGGAGAAAGGAAGGAAGGAAGGGAGAATGGAGGAAAGAAAGGGAGAGAGGGAGGGAAAAGGAAGGAGAGAAGGAAAGGATGAAGGGGGAGGAAAAGGAGAATGGAGGAAAGAAGGAAGAGGAGAGAGGGAGGGAAAAGGAAGGAGAGAAGGAAAGGGCGAAGGGGGAGAAAGAAAGGAAGGAAGGAGAATGGAGGAAAGGAAGGGGAGAGAGGGAGAGAAAAAGGAGAGAAGGAAAGGGTGAAGGGGAAGAAAGGAAGGAAGGAAGAGGGAGAATGGAGGAAAGAAGGAAGGGGAGAGAGGGAAAAGGGAGAAGGAAAGGGTGAAGGGGAGAAAACGGGGGATGAGGAAGAGGCAGTGATGGCGGCGCGGAAGCGGCAGTCGTGGCGCATTAGCGTCACTCCTCCCCGCTGCATGCCGGGAAACCGAGGCTGAGGCTGCTCTGGAGAGCCAGATGAAATCATGAAAAGAGCCACATCTGGCTCCCGAGCCATAGGTTTCCCTGTAATAGAAAGAATACAAGCATATTCGCATGTGCGCATATACAGATCAACGCACTACAGAGTGAATTTAAAAACTTCCATCGGATTTCTCCCTTCCCTAATTATTTATTAAACCTTTTGTTTAATACAGTGTACAATAAAGAGTTTCAGAAAGTTCTAATGGCTCTACATTCGTGCTTCCCGTCAATCAGCTGTGCGTCCATTTGACAACCCAATCCGCTGGTGCAGTCTACACAGGGGGAGAGAAGGAAAACACGTGTTTTTTGGCATGCGCAAGATCCACATCTTTCAGCCAGAAACGAGATAAAGGGGGACCTTTTTATCCTGTAGCTTTTCTCCTGTCTAGTGAATCACTGTGAGTTTTCCAATGACATTGTCTAGCCCAGGGGTGCTCAGAAAGTCGATTGCGATCGACTGGTCGATCTTGGGACCCAGGGAGGTCGATCCAAGCTGGATGGGATGCTTCTGAGGGGGCGGAGCCATGCTGCGCCAAGCCCCGCCCTCTCCGCCGGCTTCAGCACTTCCACAGCTTCTCCTGGGTAGAAGAGGGTAATGCCAAGCCAGTGGTGGCATAGATAGCCACCACTGGCTTGGCATAACCTTCTGTACCCTGGAGAAGCTGTGGAAATGCTAAAGCCAGAGGGGGAGGGGGGCGGAGCTAAGCCCCGCCAAGCTCCGCCCCCTCCACCAGCTTCAGCATTTCCACAGCTTCTCAAGAGTAGAAGGGGGTAATGCCAAGCCAGTGGTGGCTATCTATGGCACCACTGGCTTGGCATTGCCCTCTTCTACCCTGGAGAAGCAGTGGAAATGCTGAAGCCAGAGGTGGTGGGGGCGGGGCTTGGCGCGACATGGCTCCGCCCCCTCAGAAGCATCCCATCCAGCTGGGATCGACCTCCCTGGGTCCCAAGATCGACCAGTCGATAGCAATCGACTTTCTGTGCACCCCTGGTCTAAAGCATCTCTCTGATTCTGAGCACCACTGGCTTGGCATAACCTTTCTGTACCCTGGAGAAGCTGTGGAAATGCTAAAGCCAGAGGAAGAGGGGGCGGAGCGAAGCCCCACCAAGCTCCGCCCCTCCCTGGCTTCAGCATTTCCACAGCTTCTCAAGAGTAGAAGGGGTAATGCCAAGCCAGTGGTGGCTATCTATGCCACGACTGGCTTGGCATTACCCTCTTCTACCCTGGAGAAGCAGTGGAAATGCTAAAGCCAGAGGTGGTGGGGGCGGAGCTTGGCGCAACATGGCTCCACCCCCTCAGAAGCGTCCCATCCAGCTGGGATCGACCTCCCTGGGTCCCAAGATCGACCAGTCGATCACAATCGACTTTCTGAGCACCCCTGGTCTAAAGCATCTCTCTGATTCTGAGCACCACTGACTTGGCATAACCTTTCTGTACCCTGGAGAAGCTGTGGAAATGCTAAAGCCGGAGGAAGAGGGGGCGGAGCTAAGCCCCGCCAAGCTCCGCCCCCTCCGCCAGCTTCAGCATTTCCACAGCTTCTCAAGAGTAGAAGGGGGTAATGCCAAGCCAGTGGTGGCTATCTATGCCACCACTGGCTTGGCATTACCCTCTTCTACCCTGGAGAAGCAGTGGAAATGCTAAAGCCAGAGTTGGTGGGGCGGAGCTTGGCGCGACATGGCTCCGCCCCTCAGAAGCCGTCCCATCCAGCTGGGATCGACCTCCCTGGGTCCCAAGATCGACCAGTCGATCGCAATCGACTTTCTGAGCACCCCTGGTCTAAAGCATCTCTCTGATTCTGAGCACCACTGGCTTGGCATAACCTTTCTGTACCCTGGAGAAGCTGTGGAAATGCTAAAGCCAGAGGAAGAGGGGGCGGAGCTAAGCCCCGCCAAGCTCCGCCCCCTCCACCAGCTTCAGCATTTCCACAGCTTCTCAAGAGTAGAAGGGGTAATGCCAAGCCAGTGGTGGCTATCTATGCCACGACTGGCTTGGCATTACCCTCTTCTACCCTGGAGAAGCAGTGGAAATGCTAAAGCCAGAGGTGGTGGGGCGAGCTTGGCGCAACATGGCTCCACCCCTCCGAAGCGTCCCATCCAGCTGGGATCGACCTCCCTGGGTCCCAAGATCGACCAGTCGATCACAATCGACTTTCTGAGCACCCCTGGTCTAAAGCATCTCTCTGATTCTGAGCACCACTGGCTTGGCATAACCTTTCTGTACCCTGGAGAAGCTGTGGAAATGCTAAAGCCAGAGGAAAAGGGGGCGGAGCTAAGCTCCACCAAGCTCCGCCCCCCTCCGCCAGCTTCAGCATTTCCACAGCTTCTCAAGAGTAGAAGGGGATAATGCCAAGCCAGTGGTGGCTATCTATGCCACCACTGGCTTGGCATTACCCTCTTCTACCCTGGAGAAGCAGTGGAAATGCTGAAGCCAGAGGGAGGAGGGGGCGGAGCCAAGCCCCGCCAAGCCCTGCCCCCTTCCCCAGCTCCACCCTGTTCTCTCTTGGTAGATCTTTCTGACTTGGTTTTAGTTTAAGTAGCTTGCATGCTGAAAAAAGTGTGGGCACCCCTGGTCTAGCCACTGGAGACGGTCGGAGCTAGCACCAGCACCAAGCAACTGCCGGAAGCGAGAACGGGCCCCGCCCCCGGCCGCTTTGGTAACGCGACCTGGCTGGCTGCCGCTCCTCCTCTCGCCCCCTCCTTCCCTCTGCTTTCCTTCTCCTCCCCCCTCCTCCTCAGGCTACGCTGCTCGACACTTGAGGATGGAGGTGGATGCGGACCGACCGGCAGCAGCAGGGAGTCGGGGACAAAGTAAGATGCGTGGCATGCACCCCTGAATAAGGCGCACTCTACGCACGCGCGTACCTTGCGTAATGCAAGATCCGGCCCTGCTAGCCATCCCCCCATTTTGAAATGGGAGCTCGCGATGAAGGTACTGTGTATATGGGGCTTTAAATGCACATGGGAGGATTGCGGGGTTTGGGAAGTCAAGAAAAGAACGTTAACAGTACATTGGTTTGATGACTTGTCAGTTCTTCATGTCCAAAGTGATGGAGACAATGCTACATTCCATGCAACCTCTTCTTCCTGACAGCTGGTGTTTAGCCACATCCCTCTCTCAGTATGAAGCTGCTGATTTGAAAAGCCTCTGCCTGCCACTCAGGCCTCTTCTACACTGCCGTATAAAGTCCAGATTATCTGCTCTGAACTGGATTGCATTTATTTATTTATTTTATTATTTTATTTATATTCCGCTCTTCTCACCCCGAAGGGGACACAGAGCGGATTACAGGTACACACTTTAGCAGACAATCCCTGCCGTGTCCACATACACACATATAGACGAACAGAGGTAAACTCTGGCCACCAGGGGGAGCTGACGCACTCATCTCTCAGCGTTCCCAGCATCCCTCGTTGTTCCTTCCGCATTCCTCAGCGTTCCTGGAGTTCTTTAATGGCCTCATAATTCAGTCAAAATT
Organism: Anolis apletophallus; assembly: GCA_030556195.1. Taxonomy (NCBI): domain Eukaryota; kingdom Metazoa; phylum Chordata; class Lepidosauria; order Squamata; family Anolidae; genus Anolis; species Anolis apletophallus. The sequence goes on along the minus strand of JARBWK010000010.1, from coordinate 137,392,201 downwards.
TGCCTCCCCACTTAATGTGGTACCTTTATCTCCTACTTGACAGATGCAACTGTCTTTCGGGCTGCAAACGTCAACAGCAGGCTACACTTAAAGGTCGAGCACCCATCTCGACCTGAGCAGGCCTCGAACTCATGACATACTGGTCAGAGAAATCTTATGCAGCTGACACTGCAGTGTAGACTCAAATAATCCAGTTCAAAGCAGATACTGTGGATCAGGGCTGCCCAGGAAGTAGATCGCGATCGACCAGTCGATCCCAGGACCGAAGGAGATCGATCCCAGCTGGATGGAGTGTTTCTCAGAGGGGGGCGGAGCCAGGCTGCACCAAGCCCCGCCCCCTCCCCGGCTTCAGCACTCCCAGCAGCTTCTCCAGGCTTGAGGATGGCGATGCCAAGCCAGTGGTGGCATAGCTAGCACAAGGCTGGCTTGGCATTGTCATCCTCAAGCCTGGAGAAGCTGCTGGGAGTGCCGAAGCCAGAGGGATGGGGCGGGGCTTGGCACGGCCTGGCTCCGCCCTCCCGCTACTACCAGCAGCTTCTACAGGCTTGAGGATGGCAATGCCAAGCCAGTGGTGGCATAGCTAGCACAAGGCTGGCTTGGCAGTGCCATCCTCAATCCTGGAGAAGCTGCTGGGAGTGCGGAAGCCAGAGGGGAGGGGGCGGGGCTTGGCACAGCCTGGCTCCGCCCCCTCTGGCTTCCGCTCTACCAGCAGCTTCTCCAGGCTTGAGGATGGCAGTGCCAAGCCAGTGATGGCATAGCTAGCACAAGACTGGCTTGGCATTGCCATCCTCAAGCCTGGAGAAGCTGCTGGGAGCTCCACAGCCAGAGGGATGGGGCGGGGCTTGGCACAGCCTGGCTCCACCCCCTCTGGCCGGCTCTACCAGCAGCTTCTCCAGGCTTGAGGATGGCAGTGCCAAGCCAGTGGTGGCATAGCTAGCACAAGGCTGGCTTGGCATTGCCATCCTCACGCCTGGAGAAGCTGCTGGGAGCGCCAAGGCCAGAGGGGAGGGGATGGGGCGGGGCTTGGCACAGCCTGGCTCCGCCCCCTCTGGCTTCCGCTCTACCAGCAGCTTCTCCAGGCTTGAGGATGGCAGTGCCAAGCCAGTGGTGGCATAGCTAGCACAAGGCTGGCTTGGCATTGCCATCCTCAAGCCTGGAGAAGCTGCTGGGAGCGCCGAAGCCAGAGGGATGGGGCGGGGCTTGGCACAGCCTGGCTCCACCCCCTCTGGCTTCCGCTCTACCAGCAGCTTCTACAGGCTTGAGGATGGCAGTGCCAAGCCAGTGGTGGCATAGCTAGCACAAGGCTGGCTTGGCATTGCCATCCTCAAGCCTGGAGAAGCTGCTGGTAGAGCGGAAGGCAGAGGGGTGGAGCCAGGCTCCGCCAAGCCCCGCCCCCACCCCACACCAGCCGTGAGGAGGTAGGTAGATCGTTCTGACTTGGTTTTATTATAAGTAGCTCGCATGCAGAAAAAGTATGGGCACCCCTGCTGTGGATTATCTGCGTTGATAATAATAAACTTAATAATAAACTTTATTTGTACTCCGCCACTATCTCCCCAAGGGGACTCGGGTGGCTTACATGAGGCCATAATCTGAATTATATGGCAGTGTAGAAGGGGCCTTCTTTAAAAAGGCCTCTATGCTAAATCAGGTAATTTGTCCAGTGTTACTTCCCTTCTAGAGCACTGTTGGAAACAATGTACTCAGCCATGAAAACAAATGTCTTCAAACCACAAGTGAAATGAAGTGAATAGTGAAGGACAACACGGGCCCCTCTTTAAATGTTTTCTTTTAACAAAACAACCACGAAGGCCACTCTGTATGGCTATTACAGCAGGAAAGGTGCTTTAAATAATGCCGCTTTTTGAATTGGGTTTCTCTCCTTGGTTCCTTGGTTTATCTTACAAGTCTCCTCTTTTCCCATGCAGCATGATACTGGCTCCCAGGGTCAACCCAAAACACCCGAGGGATCCTTGCAAACCGCCCACCAATAGCGATGGCAGGCCCGGATTCCCCATAAGGCCACCCTAGGCCATGGCCTAGGGGAGCAAGCCAAGGGGGGGCCCAAAAAAATTGAAACAAAACCGCAACTCTCTCTTGGGGAGGGCGGGAGGAGAGTGCTGCGAGGGGGTGGGAGAGGAGGGAATGCGCCCCCCCTCGCCAAGGAAGAAGGGCGTGAGGAGGCGGAGAGAAGCCCCTGGGTCCGCTGCCGGGCATGCGTGACATCCAGGAACATGGCGGAGGAGGCATAGGCGCCCGCGCCCTCATGCTGTGCATGCCCGGCAGCAGCCCCAGGGGCGGGGCTTCCCTCCGCCACCTCCTCCTCGCACCCTCCTTCCTTGACTCAAGGAAGGAGGGCGCGCCACGAGGATGAGGAGGCGGAGGGAAGCCCCGCCCCCAGGACTGATGACGGCCCTGGGGGCGGGGCTTCCCCTGCCTCCTTGTGCCCTCCTTCCTTGACTCAAAGAAGGAGGGCGCGCGCCGCCACGAGGATGAGGAGGCGGAGGGAAGCCCCGCCCCCAGGACTGATGACGGCCCTGGGGGCGGGGCTTCCCCTGCCTCCTTGTGCCCTCCTTCCTTGACTCAAAGAAGGAGGGCGCGCGCCGCCACGAGGATGAGGAGGAGGAGGGAAGCCCCGCCCCCAGGACTGATGACGGCCCTGGGGGCGGGGCTTCCCCTGCCTCCTTGTGCCCTCTTTCCTTGACTCAAAGAAGGAGGGCGTGCGCCGCCACGAGGATGAGGAGGCGGAGGGAAGCCCCACCCCCAGGACTGATGACGGCCCTGGGGGCGGGGCTTCCCCTGCCTCCTTGTGTCCTCCTTCCTTGACTCAAAGAAGGAGGGCGCGCGCAGCCACGAGGATGAGGAGGCGGAGGGAAGCCCTGCCCCCAGGACTGATGACGGCCCTGGGGGCGGGGCTTCCCCTGCCTCCTTGTGCCCTCCTTCCTTGACTCAAAGAAGGAGGGCGTGCGCCGCCACAAGGATGAGGAGGCGGAGGGAAGCCCTGCCCCCAGGACTGATGACGGCCCCGGGGGCGGGGCTTCCCTCCTCCTCCTCGCACCCTCCTTCCTTGACTCAAAGAAGGAGGGCACGCGGCGCTGCGAGGAGGAGGTGGGGGGGGTGCGAGAGAGGTTAGTTTGGGGGCGTAATTCCAAAGTGTGGCCTAGGGCGCCAAAAAGGGTTAATCCGGGCCTGAGCGATGGTGTATAGAAGCTGAAACCAGATGTGTTATTTTGGCACAGAAAACAGAATGTCCTACAAACCTCCCTCCTTACCTGCTAGCGATTAAAATACAACAATACAATAACAACAAACTCAATAATTAACAAAATATGATGCCTAAGGTGATTGTTTCCTGATCGGGCCAACAGGGAGCAACGAAAAGCTGTTGTATTGCTCATTTGCTATCAGGCAACCACTGCAGCAGACAAAGTCCAGAAGAGATCATATTAAGGGTCCTTCCATACAGCCATATAACCCGGAATATCAAGGCAAATAATCCACAATATCTGCTTTGAACTGGGTTATCTGGGTCCACCCTGCCGTATAATGCAGTTCAATGGGGATTTTATACAGCTGTTTGGAAGGGGCCTGAGTCTCGTTCATTTCAATGGATGTGTAGATGGGATTAAAATTGGATTTTATCCTCCTACATACTCATATTTTATGGCTGGTAAGTATCAATGCCATGAAACGAAGCTCCTCGTTTCAGACCCGAAGGTGTTGCTAGCTCATAAGATACATTCAGTGATGGCTTTGGGATTAAAACAAACCATTCTTCCAAGAGGCTCAACACAACAGCTCAGAAAGGCATGGATGTTATGTCACTATCTCAGGGGGTCTAATACAAGGCATGGATTAAACCGGAGGTTTAGCACAGCGGTAACAACAGCTGCTAGAAGATCTTATCAACCAAACGTTACTGGTTCGAGACCCCGGGCTGGCTTGTGCAGCCAGCTGTGAGCCCTGCCTCTGTTTACCTAAGCCAGTGTTTCTCAACCTTCCTAATGCTGTGACCCCTTAATACAGTTCCTCATGTTGTGGTGACCCCTAACCATAACATTACTTTCATTGCTACTTCATAACTGTATTTGTGTGTGTGTGGGGGGTGATTTTGTCATTTGGAAGTTGTAGTTACTGGGATTTATAGTTCACCTACAATCAAAGAGCATTCTGAACTCACCAACAATGGAATTGAAACAAACTTGGCACTCAAAATTCCCATGACCAACAGCAAATACTGGAAGGGTTTGGTGGGCATTGACCTTGAGTTTGGGACTTGTAGTTCACCTACATCTAGAGAGCACTGTGGACTCGAACAATGACAAACCTGGACCAAACTTGGCCCAAATACTCAATATGTCCAAATGTGAACACTGGTGGGCTTTGGGGAAAATAGATCTTGACATTTGGGAGTTGCAGTTGCTGGAATTTATAGTTCACCTATAATCAAAGAGCCCCTTGCACCCCACCAATGATAGAATTGGGTCAAACTTCCTATACAGAACCCTCATGCCATGATGGGACTAGCTGGTGTGAGCCTCCATCCCACCTCTCACTCTCCCTCACTTACACATGTGCATCATGCTGCCATGCGCCAAGCATGCCTGCTCTCCCCTCCCTGCTTGGAGTTTCAAAAAAGCCCTCCCCTTGGCTGGGAGGCCTGCCAATCACAGCAAAGGAGAGCTTTAGGTGGAAGAATTCACAGACTGTTTCCAAAAAGAAAGAGAAGGACAAGTGGGGAGATCTCCAAAGGGCTTCCTAAGATGGCCTTTGGCGACCCCTCTGAAACCCTCTTGTGACCCCCCTGGGGGTCCCGACCCCCAGGTTGAGAAACACTGACCTAAGCAGTCGAAAACAAGCCTAGCTGTGAGTAGAGAAATTGGGAACCGCTTTGCGGGGGAGGACTTTTACGACGCCAATAAATAAGGAAGACCGATTGCCGGAAGGTGGAAGGTCCTAACGGGCTGGCAAGCTCTTCGTCATAGGAGGATGAAGCAACAGCACCCCCTGTGGCAGAATGGAGCAACAGCACCCAGTGATACAACTGGAAGAACCAGGAAAGAAACTGTGGCTGGAAGATCCTCCTACTGTATATGTTGTATGTCTTGTATGTCAAATACAAAACAGCAGGGATTGTCTGCTTGTATGTGTACTGTAATCCGCCCTGAGTCCCCTTTGGGGTGAGAAGGGTGGAATATAAATAAAGTGTATTATTATTATTATTATTATTATGGACACCTTTCCTTCTTTCTCAACTAGGCTTCCTCATCTCTCTCCTATATGAGGAACTGTAGTCCACATGGGCTGACACACCACACTCACCATCCACCATCACTCAAACTAGAACTAGCAAGAAGCACCATCTCAGAATTCAAGATGGCTGAACAGCAGAAGCAAATGATGGAACCTGTGGCGACTCAGTGTACAGGGGGTCAAGGACCCATAGTCCTCCAGTTAAGAATTAGTTACTTTGTTTTGTCTGACTTATTGCATGATCAAAAAAATAAATAAATAATTGTTAGCACCCTGGGGGAAGCCCGGCTGCTTCAAGCCACACTTTGAGGTAATCTAAGGTGGGCTACACAAGCACTGTGCGTTCAACTGCTCTTGGCAGCTTGTTTACAACAGAACAGCAGTGGCTGCAACTCTTTGTGTCTGTTTTTTTTTTAAAAAGTGCCATCAAACAACAAATTTGTTGCTGTTGTCGTGAAGAAATGAACGTGGTTGTCTTTGAGACGAATTCTCCTTCCGTTTCAGAAAGGGGCCCGGGAACGTTGCAGCTCTGACCAATGTGGAGAACGACAAGAGAAAGAAAGAGGGAACGGAAAGTCCTGGGAAAAGAAATTCCCACTCATGTCCCAACTGGGGAAGAGGTCCTGAGACTGGGAGCCGGCTTGACGGGCTCCATCATGTTGTCCTTTCTCCGTCCTGCCATGTCTTGAGCAAGAAGAGGAGGTTTGCTTTCCTTCTGCGATGCCGCTGCGGGATTGTTCAAGGCAGCAGGGCGCCGCGGGAACACTGGCCTGCTCTGCGGGTCCTCGGCGCTCCATCCCGCGATGGCCTGCCAAGGAGGAGGTAGAAGTCGTGGCACGCCAGCTTTAGAAGTGCCGCTGTTGGAGCTGCCCTGAGGCTGGGCAGCAGTCTTCACCTGACAGGCTGTGGAACCTGCGCGGGTGGCTACCAGGCCACGGGCCACCTCTGCCTCTTTCAGAGCAGCACCCTTCAGCCTGTGAAGCTGACTCATGGCAGTGGGGTGGAACTGCAGTTGCGGTAAGGGGCTGGGAAGGACAGCGCCCCCATGCGTCCCAGTCTCAGAGGCACCTTGGTCGCCGCTGGGAGGCTGACTGGTGGAGACCTTCTTGCTGCAAGATTCACAACAGAGTTTGTTATAGCCAGGGATGGAGCAGTAGCGAGCCAGGACTTCCATCTGGCAGAAGATGGACTTGTCTCCAAGGCAAGGCTCCTCTAGGAGAAGAAAACATACAAAGAGGTTTTATTAGGTGACTTGGGAGACTCCTTCTGTCTGAAAGGAGGCAAACTGCTGCCAAACCTACCTAACATACGTGTGCAGGTTTATGAATGATCACATTACAATACCATCCATAGGTGTGCAAGTTTATAAATGATCACATTGCGATACCATACCTCCCAAGATTTCAGAGATGAAAACTGACTCAAAACAACATCAAGCAAGGTCCAATAGGTCCTTTATTTATTTATTTATTTATTTATTTATTTATTTATTTATTTATTTATAAATTCGACTTGGTAGACCGCTCTCTCTGGAGCCCAGAGCGGTTTACAGCATAAAATCAATAAAAACATCAAGACAGATAAAAGACGTATACCCAGAAGCCCCCTCCCCACAATAACCCACAATAACCCCGGCAAGCAATAATATGCAGGAGCAATACATGGCAGAACAGTGTGTTGGCAGCTGGCGAATAGGAGGCATCAGTTGGAACCAAATGCCTGCCTATATAACCAAGTCTTCACAGACTTGCGAAAGGCCAGCAAGCCCCGTAGTGCTCGTATCTCCTCTGGCAGAGAATTCCAGAGGGTCGGAGCGGCCACTGTAAATGCTCTCTGCCGGGTGCTCGACAGGCTACAGATCTTAATACTAGGGACCTCTAGTAGATTAAGCCCCTCTGAGCGCAGTGATCTTCTGGGTTTGTATGAGGTAAGACGCTCCCTCAGGTACACTGGCCCCAAACCATGTAAGGCCTTGAAAGTTAGAACTAACACCTTGAAGGAGACCCGGAATTCAATGGGAAGCCAGTGCAGTGCACGCAGGAGTGGAGTCACATGCGCAGATCTTGGGGCTCCCGACAGCAGGCGCGCTGCTGCGTTCTGCACCAGCTTAAGTTTCCGGATCGCCGACAAGGGTAGGCCAATGTACAGCGCATTACAGTAATCGAGCCTCGAGATGACCGTGGCTTGGATCACCGTGGCCAGGTCGCAGCGGGAGAGGTAGGGAGCCAGACATTTCGCCTGCCGTAGATGGTAAAACGCTGTCTTGCAAGCGCAGGCAATCTGCACTTCCATCGACAGTTGGGCGTCCAGCTGGACCCCAAGGCTCTTAACTAGGGGCTGTGGGCGAAGTGCCACACCATCAAACGTTGGCAACTGGGTCTCTACCCCCCCCCCCCGGGCGGCCCAGCCGGGTTCACCTTCAACTTACTGGCTCGCAGCCATCCAGTTACGGCTTCTAGGCAGAGATGGAAATTATCGGGTACAGATTCCACCCCGGGGTCCATCCTCAGAATGAGCTGGGTGTCATCAGCGTACTGATGGCACTCCAGCCCAAAACTCCGTACCAATTGGGCGAGTGGTCGCATATAGATGTTAAATAACAGCGGGGAGAGAATGGCCCCCTGGGGGACCCCGCAAAGAAGAGGGGAGCCCTCGGAGACCACCCCTCCCCACTTCACTCGCTGCAGGCGGTTTTGGAGGAAGGAGGACGGCCAGTTGAGGGCTGTCCCCTCTCGCCCGCCACCGGCAGGCCGTGTGTCAATAGTTGGGTATCGACAGTATCAAACGCTGCTGTGAGGTCCAATAACACGAGCAGCGCCGATCCGCCTCGGTCCAAGTGGCATCGGAGTAGGTCTGTGATGGAGACCAGGACGGTCTCTGTCCCATGGCCCGAACGGAAGCTGGACTGGAAGGGGTCAAGCCAGGTTGCATCATCCAAGAATGTCTGCAGTTGGTCCATTGCTGCCCTCTCAATTACCTTGCCCAGGTACGGTAGATTGGACACTGGGTGGTAATTGGAGGGAGCTTGTGGGATCTAACCCGTGCTTCTTCAGCAATGAACTAACCACCGCCTCTTTTAACTCCTCTGGAAAAGCTCCTTGCTCAAGGGAGCAGTTGATTATATTCAACAGAGGGCCTCGTAATGAGAAAGAATACACAAGCTAAGAGAAGCTACTAGGGGTGGATATCTCCGGTTTAAATACTTTTGTCGTCCAACCCGGAAGTGACCTTTCTAAATCAAAACCGAGTCAGCCATTTACGTAAAGGGCGCGTTATTAGGTCATTTCCGCCCTTTCTTACCTTTAACCCGCCTTTGGTTGTCAGCTGGCGAGAGGGGAGTGGAAGACAGCATCTAATCTCGCCAAATGACACCCAAATACAGGTTAAAGATAATCCCCGTTTGGGTCTCGGCTGGCGAGAGGGGGGTGCCAGGCTGCCCCCTCCACCCTCCTGTCACCCATCTGACACGCGGGTTAAAGGGAACGTGTGTTGGATTCCGGGCTGGCAGAGGGGAAGTGTGGCGTCGCCTCCCTTCGCCCCTGCCAGCTCAGAATCAACCCGGGTTAAAGGAACGCAGGTTGGATTCTGGGCTGGCAGAGGGAAGGGAGGCACGTCCCTTCGCCCCTGCCAGCTCAGAATTGCGTTCCCTTTAACCCGGGTTGGTTTCTGGGCTGGCAAGGGGAGTGTGGCGTCGCCTCCCTTCGCCCCTGCCAGCTCAGAATCAAACCGGGTTAAAGGAACACAGGTTGGATTCTGGGCTGGCAGAGGGGAAGGGAGGCACGTCCCTTCGCCCCTGCCAGCTCAGAATCGCGTTCCCTTTAACCCGGGTTGGTTTCTGGGCTGGCAGAGGGGAAGTGTGGCGTCGCCTCCCTTCGCCCCCTGCCAGCTCAGAATCCAACCCGGGTTAAAGAGAACGCAGGTTGGATTCTGGGCTGGCAGAGGGAAGGGAGGCACGTCCTTCGCCCTGCCAGCTCAGAATTGCGTTCCCTTTAACCCGGGTTGGTTTCTGGGCTGGCAGAGGGGAAGTCTTGCGTCGCCTCCCTTCGCCCCTGCCAGCTCAGAATCCAACCCGGGTTAAAGGGAACGCAGGTTGGATTCTGGGCTGGCAGAGGGGAAGGGAGGCACTCCCTTCGCCCCTGCCAGCTCAGAATCGCGTTCCCTTTAACCCGGGTTGGTTTCTGGGCTGGCAAAGGGGAAGTGTGGCGTCGCCTCCCTTCGCCCCTGCCAGCTCAGAATCCAACCCGGGTTAAAGGGAACGCAGGTTGGATTCTGGGCTGGCAGAGGGGAAGGGAGGCACGTCCCTTCGCCCCTGCCAGCTCAGAACTGCGTTCCCTTTAACCCGGGTTGGTTTCTGGGCTGGCAGAGGGAAGTCTTGCGTCGCCTCCCTTCGCCCTGCCAGCTCAGAATCCAACCCGGGTTAAAGGAACGCAGGTTGGATTCTGGGCTGGCAGAGGGAAGGAGGCACGTCCCTTCGCCCCTGCCAGCTCAGTACTGCGTTCCCTTTAACCCGGGTTGGTTTCTGGGCTGGCAGAGGGGAAGTCTTGCGTCGCCTCCCTTCGCCCCTGCCAGCTCAGAATCCATGTTATTGACAATAGTTATTGATGTACACTATGGTTCTCTATTATGCTTTTGATATATTGTCTCATTTTCAGTGGTTGGTTATTCATTATTGATATATCTCGCCCTGAAAACCCGGTTTACGGGAGAAACGGATACCAACTTGGCCTGGGATTAGCAGCATATGCATTCCGTCGGCGTTTTGGCATTCCATCATCCACAATGAGGAGCATTATTTCTGTTCCTCCAACCCACTGAGACAACGCAACTGCATCTTCCTTTGTTCCCCGACTTCGGGCATCATTATTTTCTACTACCTTACTACTACCCCTCATGCTGGATTACAAATAACCTGGCACCCTTTTGGATTGTAGCCGGTTGGACTTTTATTTGGCTTATACACCTGGTAGGACTGGAACTTGATCAGCTGCGTCTGATTTATGATTTATATGTAATGAAATGATTATTGATTACTCTTGTATGAAAGATTCAAAAGCTACACCTTTGTTGCATGATTTATATGTAATGAAATGATTATTGATTATGCTTGAATGAAATATTGAAAACCTACACCATTGTTGCACCTTGTTGTTTTCACAGCTCAGAATCCAACCCGGGTTAAAGGGAACGCAGGTTGGATTCTGGGCTGGCAGAGGGGAAGGGAGGCACGTCCCTTCGCCCCTGCCAGCTCAGAATTGCGTTCCCTTTAACCCGGGTTGGATTCTGGGCTGGCAGAGGGAAGTGTGGCATCGCCTCCTTCGCCCCTGCCAGCTCAGAATCCAACCCGGGTAAAGAGAACGCAGGTTGGATTCTGGGCTGGCAGAGGGAAGGGCCTCCCTTCGCTCCTGCCAGCTCAGAATCGCGTTCCCTTTAACCCGGGTTGGTTTCTGGGCTGGCAGAGAGGAAGGGTGGCATCGCCGTGGGGACTGACTTCTGGGTAGTCTTGGGACTGCCCTCCAAATAAAACACAATTAAAAACAATTAAAACATTAATCTATTTCTCTATCATGTTATTTCGTAACTATTTATTTTGTTTTGTTATTTCATGTATTTTATTTTGATGTTATTTTTTGCTTATTTGTATTTTATTTTGCTGTACTGTAATTTTGGACTTGGCCTCAAGTTAGCCGCCCCGAGTCCCATTCGGGGAGATGGTGGCGGGGTACAAGTGATTATTATTAACATGGATACTCTATTTGGGACTAGTAATAATCACATTGGAACATAACTTAATCTAAAGTAAATAATAACTGAATGGACAAAAATATTACATTTGTTACAGAACAATGTGTGATACGACATTCTTATTGTGTTTTTTCCAAATTCATTAAAAGCAGCAACAATATTGAAAAAGGTTTCCTCCCCCATCATTGTTGTTGTTTATTTGTTCAGTCGTATGCCGTCGCACCAGGTGCCTTTGAAAATAAACTGCGATGTGCTTCCTATAATCTGGAACCCCAGATCTCGGCGGTAGCCAGGGGAGCTTTTGCACAGTTAAGACTCTTGCGCCAGCTGCGCCCGTACCTTGGGAAGTCTGATCTGGCTATGGTCGTCCACGCTCTGGTCACATCCCGAATAGATTACTGCAACGCACTCTACGTGGGGCTGCCTTTGAAGATAGTTCGGAAACTGCAATTAGTCCAGCGGGCGGCAGCCAGACTACTAACGGGAGCTACATACAGGGAGCATACCACCCCCCTGTTGTGTCAGCTCCACTGGCTGCCTGCCCAATTCCGAGCTCAATTCAAAGTGCTGGTTTTGACCTTTAAAGCTCTATACCAGTGGTTCTCAACTTGTGGGTCCCCAGGTGTTTTGGCCTACAACTCCCAGAAATCCCAGCCAGTTTACCAGCTGTTAAGATTTCTGGGAGTTGAAGGCCAAAACATCTGGGGACCCACAGGCTGAGAACCACTGCTCTATACGGTTCTGGCCCAGCTTACTTGTCTGGACGCATCAGCCGCTATGTCCCACCTCGTAATTTAAAATCATCCGGGGAGGCCCTGCTCTCGCTCCCGCCTACTTCTCAAATGCGGTTGGTGGGGACGAGAGATAGGGCCTTCTCGGTGGTGGCTCCCCGTCTGTGGAATGCGCTCCCTATTGATATACGATCAACCCCATCCCTCCTGGCATTCAGGAAAAAAGTGAAATCCTGGTTATGGGACCAGGCGTTTGCACATTGGCACGATACAACATTTTAGATTGGATTGAAATGGCAAACTGATGGGCATGACCCAATGCTTGTATTATGGACAGAATACTGTTTTGAACTTATGTGAATGTATATGATGTATTTTAATGCTAACTGTATTTTAATGTATTTTAATTTTGACTGTTTTTGGTTTTCTATTATATGTATACTGTGTTTTGGCATTGAATTGTTGCCGTCGTTAGGCCGCTCTGAGTCCCCCCTCGGGGGTTGAGAAGAAGCGGGGTAGAAATGGTGTAAATAAATAAATAATAATAATATTAAGCCATGTTTCATGTCCGTCATTAAAAAACAGTCTGTTCCAAATAAAGTGCTGCAGTTACTGTGCGAAGGCCTGGTCCCACAACCACGATTTTACTTCCTGAAAGCTAGGAGGGATGGGGTTGATCGTATTTCGCTTGGAAGCGCATTCCACAGATGGGGGGCCACAGCCGAGAAGGCCCTCTCTCTTGTCCCCACCAGCCGCACTTGAGATGCTGACAGGAGCGAGAGCAGGGCCTCCCCGGATGATCTTAAGTTACGAGGTGGGACGTATTTATTTATTTTTTATTTATTTATTATTTCGCATTTGTCTGCCGCCCCACCCCCCCAACGGCTCGGGGCGACTCACAACAGTTCGTAAAATACAATTGACAGATATCTCATGGACCACAGTAACACCATTAGAATAGAATTACAATTAGAACAGTTGAAACAGCAGATGGAGTCGCAGTGGGGTGTCAGCTAGGCGGTGCGAGCTACAGTCTAGCTAACCCCGAAGGCTCGCTGGAACAGCAATGTCTTAACTGCTCTCCTGAACGGGAGGAGGCTCTGGGTGGCATGGATGCCGGGGGCAGTGCGTTCCACAGGGTTGGGACTGCAACAGAAAAAGCCCGCCGGCGTGTTGCCGACAGATGGTAGGTCTTCACATTTGGGATGACCAGGAGATTTAGCTCTTCGGAGCGCACTGATCTGGTGGGATGATATGGGACAAGGTGGTCCCGCAGGTACACTGGCCCCAGACCATGTAAGGCCTTAAAAGTCAGGACTAACACTTTGAAGTTAATCCGGCATTCAATTGGGAGCCAGTGCAGTTCGCGCAGGATTGGCGTGATGTGGTGGCCAATCGGGACCCTCGCCAGGAGTCGCGCTGCGGCGTTCTGCACCAGCTTGAGCCTCCGGATTACCGACAAAGGAAGGCCAATGTACAGAGCGTTACAGTAGTCCAGCCTCGAGATGACCGTGGCTTGGACCACTGTGGCTAAGTCGCGCCGGGACAAGTAGGGGGCCAGCTTCCTCGCCTGTCGAAGATGGAAAAATGCTACCCTGCTGACGCTGGAGACGTGGGCCTCCATCGACAACAGGGGGTCCAGGGTTACTCCTAAGCTCTTAACAGAGGGCGACGGACATAATGTCACGCCGTCCAGGGTTGGAAGCTGAACATCCCTACAGCCCGGAGGACCCAGCCACAGGATCTCCGTCTTTGCCGGATTCACCTTCAACCTACTGGCTCGCAGCCATCCAGTGACGGCCTCAAGGCAACGATGGAAATTATCGGGTACGGATTCGAGGCTGCCCTCCATCTTCAGGATAAGCTGGGTGTCATCAGCGTACTGATGGCACACCAGGCCAAAACTACGCACCAGCTGGGCAAGTGGTCGCATATAGATGTTAAATAAGAGGGGGGAGAGAATAGCCCCCTGAGGAACCCCACAGAGAAGCGGGGAACCCCCGGAGACATCCTTGTTCTCCTCACTCGCTGTAGCCGGTTCCGGAGGAAGGAGGTCACCCAATTAAGGGCTGTCCCCCCTAACTCCGGCCCTAGCAAGGCGGTGAGTCAATAGATCATAATCCACTGTATCAAACGCCGCCGTGAGGTCCAATAACACAAGCAGCGCCGATCCGCCCTGATCCAGCTGGCAGCGCAACTCACCCGAGATGGAGACCAGAACCGTCTCCGTCCCATGCCCCGGACGGAAGCCGGACTGGAAGGGGTCTAGCCAAGCTGCGTCATCTAGGAAGGACTGCAACTGCTCCATTGCCGCCCTCTCAAGTACCTTGCCCAGGAACGATAGATTCGAGACCGGGCGGTAGTTGGAGGGGACCGTTGGATCTGATCCCGGCTTCTTCAACAATGGAGAGACCACCGCCTCTTTTAAACCCTCTGGAAATACTCCCTGGGCTAGGGAAGTATTAATTATATTCAACAGAGGGTCTCGCAACCCCTCCAGGCTGGCTTTCACCAGCCAGGAGGGGCACGGATCAAGGGAACAAGGACGTAGTGGCAGATGCGTTCGGACAAGTAAAATAAGACAGATTATGTATTGTGGCCCATCAGAGGCCTCTACTACACTGCCATATAATCCAGATTATCAAAGCAGGCAATTCACATTATCTGCTTTGAACTGGATTATATGAGTCTACACTGCACTATAATACAAAGCAGATCATCTGGATCCTCTATGGCAGTGTAGAAGGGGCCAGAGACTCAAAAAGACCCGATATCACAACTTTCTAGGTTCATATTATCTTGGCAGTAGCGGGGGTGAGGGGGACAGCCCTCAACTGGCTGTCCTCCTTCCTCCAACGCCGTCAGCAGCGAGTGAAGTGGGGAGGGGTGGTCTCCGGAGGTTCCCCACTGAGTTGCGGGGTCCCTCAGGGGGCCATCCTTTCCCCGCTGTTATTTAACATCTATATGCGACCACTCGCCCAACTGGTGCGGAGTTTTGGGCTGGAGTGTCATCAGTACGCTGATGATACCCAGCTCATTCTGAGGTTGGACCCCGGGGCAGTCTCTGTACCTGATAATTTCCATCTTTGCCTTGAAGCCGTTACTGGATGGCTGCGAGCCAGTAAGTTGAGGGTGAACCCGGCGAAGACGGAGATCTTGTGGCTGGGCCGTCCGGGGGGGGGGGGGGGGGTAGCGACCCAGCTGCCAACGTTCGATGGTGTGGCCCTCTGCCCTCAGCCATCGGTGAAAAGCCTGGGGGTCCGGCTGGACGCCCAGCTGTCCATGGAGGAGCAGATCGGCTGCACCTGCAGGACAGCATTTTACCACCTACGGATGGCTAAGCGCTTGCCTCCCTACCTCTCCCAACACGACCTAGCCACAGTGATCCAAGCCACGGTCATCTCTAGGCTCGACTACTGTACTGCGCTTTACATTGGCCTTCCCTGTCGATGATCCGGAAGCTTAAGCTAGTGCAGCATGCCGCAGCGTCTCCTTATGGGAGCTTCAAGATCCGACCGCGGGACTCCACTCTTGCGCGAGCTGCACTGGCTCCCGATTGAATTCCGGGTCCTCTTCAAGGTGTTAGTTCTAACTTTTAAGGCCATTTATGGTTTGGGGCCAGTGTACTTGAGGGAGCGACTTACCCCTTATGTGCCTGCGAGATCACTGCGCTCTGAGGAGCTCAACCTCTTAGAGGTGCCGCCCTCGGAACCTGCAGATTGACCACCACACGGCGGAGGGCATTCTCTGTAGCTGCTCCAAGTCTTTGGAACGGCCTCCGGAGGAGATCCGGGCCATCCGTGTTCTTTGCCCTTCCGTAAGGTGGTGAAGACCTGGCTCTTCAGGAAGGCGTTCGGCCCTTAGCTCAATCCCATTGTGCGCCAGATCGCCTATGGTTCCCAAATGTTCATCATGCCCCTCTAGCCTTCGTTGAGGGCCATTGCCTCATCATGTTTTAACTGTTTTAATGTTTTAATGTTTAATGTGTTTTAACTGCCTAACTTGTTTCATCATATTCATTGTGTCTATGCTTCCTTGTAAACCGCTCTGAGCCCGGAGTGAGCGGTATACTAAATCGAAGTTAATAAATAAATAATAAATAAATAAATGGGTGAGAGCAGAGTTTTTCCCCCCTTCTCAAATGTCTCCCTTCACTCCTCACTTAGTAAATACAGACAGTCAGCAGCATGACTGCACAACTTTACAAAATCCTGACAGTATTTCTAATATTTCATGAGACAGGTCTTTCCTGAGCAGTGCCGGGTTTCATAAAGAGGACAGACAGAGAAACAGGTGATGAATCAAAACATGAAGCTCAAAGGCAGGAATGTGCTTACTTGATGATATCTTACTGACGGGATTTTTGGCACTTTCCTGAGGCACCCATTGTACCTTTGGAGTCACATGATCCCCGGTATCTCCATTTGTACTTGATAGCTTTCCTGAAATAATGGAGGAAAGTAGGTCAAACAGTCTGATCCATGACAATGAGACAAATCACTGGAGGGCAAACATGGCCCAGTCCCACAATGCTGCTGGAATTTTTAAAAAATGTGCAGTTTTTAAAGGCTAACAGCTTTATAGTTGAAAAAATTTACATCAATGCAACCTCCATATCAAAGGAATCAATTCATTAGGGACCAGAGTGTTCTATCACTCTTTAATCTCAACGCATGGTTACATACTAGGCCTGGGCAATCGTGGTTCTAAAGTACTTACAAAACTAAAGTTCTGGTGGTGAACACTAGGTGGCGCTGGTGCTTTGCTTCTACAGTGTTGCTAAAGTTCTGGTGGTGAACACTAGGTGGCGCTGGTGCTTTGCTTCTACAGTGTGGCTAAAGTTCTGGTGGTGAACACTAGGTGGCGCTGGTGCTTTGCTTCTACAGTGTTGCTAAAGTTCTGGTGGTGAACACTAGGTGGCGCTGGTGCTTTGCTTCCACAGTGTTGCTAAAGTTCTGGTGGTGAACACTAGGTGGCGCTGGTGCTTTGCTTCTTCAGTGTTGCTAAAGTTCTGGTGGTGAAAACTAGGTGGCGCTGGTGCTTTGCTTCCACAGTGTTGCTAAAGTTCTGGTGGTGAACACTAGGTGGCACTGGTGCTTTGCTTCCACAGTGTTGCTAAAGTTCTGGTGGTGAACACTAGGTGGCGCTGGTGCTTTGCTTCCACAGTGTTGCTAAAGTTCTGGTGGTGAACACTAGGTGGCGCTGGTGCTCTGCTTCCACAGTGTTGCTAAAGTTCTGGTGGTGAACACTAGGTGGCGCTGGTGCTTTGCTTCCACAGTGTTGCTAAAGTTCTGGTGGTGAACACTAGGTGGCGCTGGTGCTTTGCTTCTACAGTGTTGCTAAAGTTCTGGTGGTGAACACTAAGTGGCGCTGGTACTTTGCTTCTACAGTGTTGCTAAAGTTCTGGTGGTGAACACTAAGTGGCGCTGGTACTTTGCTTCTACAGTGTTGCTAAAGTTCTGGTGGTGAACACTAAGTGGCGCTGGTACTTTGCTTCTACAGTGTTGCTAAAGTTCTGGTGGTGAACACTAGGTGGCGCTGGTGCTTTGCTTCTTCAGTGTTGCTAAAGTTCTGGTGGTGAACACTAGGTGGCGCTGGTGCTTTGCTTCTTCAGTGTTGCTAAAGTTCTGGTGGTGAACATTTCAGAACTCTAACAAAACTTTCAAAACTTCATTATTATTTCATTATTGGCGATTTTTAAGACAGACCCAAGTAGGAACTGCCATTTATAACAAAATTTTGAAAGTTTTGTTAGAGTTCTGAAATGTTCACCACCAGAACTTTAGCAACACTGTAGAAGCAAAACACCAGCGCCACCTAGTGTTCACCACCAGAACTTTAGTTTTGTAAGTACTTTAGAACCACTTAGAACTGTGGTTCTCAAAGTGGGCAGCATCACCCCCTGGTGGGCGGTAGGACATTTAAAGAGGGCGGTGGGAGGTTCCAAAGATTTTGGAGGGCGCTGAGCCCCTGTAAGGGGGCGGTGCGAAAGGAAAGGGCCATGTGTATGTGTATGCAGTTTCCAGGACTGTGCGCCATGGGCGGAGTTGAGGAGAGCAAGGGGCGGGCGCTATGGTTTCCAGGCAACACCTGCCCGGGTATTCCAACTGGCAGGCAGCACACAATTGTGAGTGTGCGCCTGCCAGTTGGAATACCCAGGAAGGCGTTGCCTGGAAGCAGCCCGCCCCTTGCTCTCCTCAACCCCGCCCAAGGTGCACAGGACTGTGCGCCGTGGGCGGGGTTGAAGAGAGCAAGGGGGGCGGGCACTGCGGTTTCCAGGCAATGCCTGCCCGGGTATTCCAACTTGCAGGAACACACAATCACAGAATCCGCTCTCTCTCGTTACCTGGAGCTGCCGTGAGTGTTCTTTTGTATATGGACTATTCTCCCATTACTATGTATTGGCACCAGTATTGCAGTTGATGACTCCAACTGGCAAGATCACACTCAAGTCCACAGAGCACCATGGAAGCCCCAAACTGCACCCTAGGAGTTGCATCCCCATCTTCTGGTTCTGGCCTTGTCTCTGCTCATAACTCTTCATCTTGCACACACATAGGATCTGAGCAATGATATTGGTGGCCAAATTGCCTGTCACTGGAGAATTGGGTAGATGGAATAGCCTATCCATTATCCCATTGGGTGTCCAAATATTTTGGTTTCCCTGGACCCCATTAAAAGAAGAAGTATCATCTTGGGCCACACATAAAATACGTGAACACTAATGATAACTGATGAGCAAAAAATAAATTTTGTGATTAGGCAAAAAAAGTCATTACATAATAATCCTACTTATACACATTGAGAAGATCTTTTAAAATTGTCCCATAGCTGAACTGGTGGCAATCATAATGCAAATTATGGATAATACTCCGATTATTTGTAGATGTAACATACTCTGTTCCATTCCATTGTCTACAAAGTTCACATTTGAGAACTACACAACCAAATTACCAAAAACCCATAATTTTTTAAAGTAAGGTTATGATTTTTGTTAACTGATGTTGTATAAATGTTATTGTTAATTTTGTTTACTTGTGTTTTGGCTTATCTTGTTTGTTTTTATATTGATTTTATGTGTTATTGTTGGCTTATTTTATGTTTATGTACTTTACTGTATTTATGACACCGGGAATGTGGCGCAGCTGGCTGGGTGTCAGCTGCATAAGATCTCTACTGACCAGAAGGTCATGAGTTTCAGGCCTGCCTGGGTCGGGGTGAGCTCTCGACCACTTGTGTAGCTCATTGTCGACCTTTGCAACCCGAAAGACAGTTGCATCTGTCAAGTGGGAAATTTAAATACCATTTTGTAGGGAGGCTAAATTTAAGTGATTTACAAGGCCATAAAATCTCCAGGAAATACACACAAAAAAGAATAAAGGAATGCGAGAGCTCCCTCTGGTGGCCAGAAGCTGGAATGTTAAATTGCCTCTATGTCTGTCTATATATGTTGTATGCCAAATGGCATTGAATGTTTGCCTGTATATGTGCATTGTGACTTCATGGAAGTCAGTTCTGAATTAGACTATGAGAGGCCTAGCGACCTTGATTCTCACGAGAGCTTCTCTACTCCCTTGCCAGAGGAGCATTCCGGGGAATGGGAGGATTCGGTTTCTCAGGATGATAGTACTGCACCTGGGGCCGCTAATGAGATGGAATTTGACAGGAGGGCCAGCATCCGATCCTCTCGGAAAGATTGGAGCCTGAGAAATGGGGGCACATAGAAAGTAGTTTCCTTTATTAGATTGTGCCCAGGTGACTTTAGTCAGACCTGAAGCTACGTTTAGTTTGGAAAGGACTCCAGTTCAAGTCTCCAAGTTCACGGAACTGCCAGAGTGGTTTGCCTCAAGTTTCACGTTGACCGCCGGAGCGGTTTGCCTTGTTTAAGTACTTTTGCTCCATTGGGATTTAAGCCAATTGGGCTCACAGCTCAAGAACTTTATTGGACTATTTTTGGATTTATTCTGATTGCTTTATTTCTACCTCTTTGGATTATTCTTTATTCTAAATAAAACTACATTTATTGCATCTGCCTGGTGTGTGTGATCTGGGGGGGGGGGGGGACTGGCTGCGTTCAGAGGTGCAACAATAATACAGAAAATTTAGCAATTTGTTAAAAACAAAGTTAAAATTCAAAGGCCAGCCGGAACAATTGTTGTTGTTATTGTTGTTGTTGGCCGCATTCATAGGCACCCTAGGCTGCGACCTAGCCACGGTAATCCAAGCCACGGTCATCTCGAGGCTCGACTACTGTAATGCGCTGTACATTGGCCTACCCTTGTCGGCGATCCGGAAACTCAAGCTGGTGCAGAACGCAGCAGCACGCTTGCTCTCAGGAGCCTCAAGATCCACTCACGTGACTCCACTCTTGCGCGAGCTGCACTGGCTCCCAATTGAATTCCGAGTCACCTTCAAGGTGTTAGTTCTAACTTTCGAGGCCTTATATGGTTTGGGGCCAGTGTACCTGAGGGAGCGGCTTACCCCTTATGTGCCAGGAGATCGCTGCGCTCAGAGGGGCTCAACTTACTGGAGGTGCCTGGCATTAAGGTCTTCAGGCGCTCTAGTACGCAGCAGAGGGCATTCGCTGTGGCCGCGCCAACACCCTCCCTGAGGAGTTACGAGTCATCCGGGACCTGCTGCCATTCCGCAGAGCCGTCAAGACCTGGTTATTCAGACAGGCATTTGGCCCATAACCAGTGCCCGTTACCACTAACGCTCTGCTACGTCGCCGCCATCACATTTCTGCTGCCTTATTGCAGCTATTGTTGGGAATGGGATTTTAACTGTGGGTTTATATTGATTTTACTGTGTTTTATGTTTTTTACTTGCTATTTTAATTCTGTGAACCGCTCTGGGCTCCAGAGAGAGCGGTATATTAAATTGAACCAATAAATAAATAAATAAATAAATAAATAACATGTCCCACAGGCATCATGTTGGACAAGCCTGGCCTATGGGAAGTCCATAAATAGGGTATGAGCTCAATAACACCCTCTTGCTTGCATTCCCCAGAAACTGGCAGTCCTAGTTGGGAATGCGTAACCATGAATGCGGTCTAATTCCCCTTTAAAGCCATTCAAAACTTGGTGGCCACCACAAAAAGAATTTGAACTGTGCACTGCCTAGGAAAAGTACTTCCTTTCATGTATCCTAAGCCTCTTGCCATTCAGCTTGGGTTGGATAACTTTTGATATTATGAGAGAAAGAAACATTTGGTGACCTAAAGCCAGTGTGCAGTCTACAAACACTTCTGCCACAGTAAATCATTAGTCTTTAAGGTGCCACTGACTCATTCTGTCTGTGTGCTCTAGCAAACTAGCAGGGCTAAGCCTCTGGCATGTTTTGAAGATTTCAGTCTGCTGACCTCAGAACATTTTAACCCATACATTCATTACCCATCAGATGCAGTGGTGGCAAAGAGTAAGAGCGGGTTCAAAAGACATCATGGGTTAACTTACGAGGAAAAAATCATTACTACCAACATTCAAAGGGCGCATTTTCGTCTAGAAGAATATTGGAAGTGTCAGAAACTATGAGCAAACATGGGAATAACATATTCATGGGTTTTTTATAAAAAAAAAAAATTAAAGCATGAACTAACAATTTTGTCCCCAAAAGTCATCTAGAGCAGTGTTTCCCAACCTTTTTTGAGCCGCGGCACACTTTTTACATTTACAAAATCCTTGGGCACACCACCAACCAAAATGACACAAAATGACACTCTAACACAGTAATACATAGAGTTAATATGTTTTTAAAGTGTATTTATACACTCAGTGTGAAACCTGAGCCTGTTTCGATGAACTCAACATAGATATCCTGGCAGGAATGGCAGAAAGACACAAACTTCCCACACAAAACTCCCATAACCAAGAGAAAATACTATGAGAGTTTGGTGGGCATTGACCTTGAGTTTTGGAGTTGTAGTTCACCTATATCCAGAGAGCACTGTGGACTCAAACAATGTTGGATCAGGACCAAACTTGGCATGAATACTCAATATGCCCAAATATGAACGCAGATGGAGTTCAGGGGAAATAGACCTTGACATTTTGGAGTTGTAGTTGCTGGGATTTATAGTTCCCCCACAATCAAACAGCATTCTGAACCCCACCAATGATAGAACTGGGCCAAACTTCCCACACAGAACCCCCAGGAGGCAAGAGGAGGTCTCTACTTGGGGAAAGGGAGGCGGGCCTTCCCAATGCATGGAGAGGGAGAGACCAAGTAGACAACGGGTGGGGAGGGGGGTGTTTGTAATTTTGTGTCTTTATCGAGGTAGGTTTCTTGGGGTTTTTATACTTCAACACACTAGACTCTCCCCCCAGAGGTTCCAATTTCCCACGGCACACCTGATGATCGCTCACGGCACGCTACTGTGCCCCGGCACACTGGTTGGGAAACACTGATCTAGAGCACGGGTAGGGAACCTATGGCTTGGGAGCCAGATGTGGCTCTTTTCATGATTGCATCTGGCTCTCCAGAGCAGCCCGGGCCTCTGTTTCCAGCATGCAGCGGGGAAGAGTAACGCAAATGCTCCACAACTGCAGCTTCTGCGCCGCCATAGCTGCCTCATCCTCATCCCCCACTGCTCTTGGGGCCCTGCGCCCTCTTCGCCGGGGATGGCAGAGCCTCCTCATTCTCATCTTCCTCTTCGGCCTCCGCCACGGGCCTAGTGGGAGGCGGCGGAGGCAGGCCTGGCCCTGGTGCCGTGGACCCGGCCTCATTGGCATTATTAATTAGGTGGGTTTTAGTAGTTTTTCAGTGTATTAGTTTTATACTGTGTATTTAGGTTACCTATATAGTTTATTATTGTGATAATTGTATTGTACTGTGTTTAATTGCCCACTTACTGTATGTTTTAGTATGGATGTATATTTTTGCATAATATGCCTTTGAAATATTGTTAAGTGTATTCGTACACAATTTGAAGCTTGTCTTCGCCCTGTAAAATTTGTTTTGGAAGCTTCGCTTCACTGTCTACACTGTTTTGTATTGTATTGTGTTGTGAGCCGCACTGAGTCCCCTTCGGGGTGAGAAGAGCGGCATACAAATAAACTGATTGACTGATTGATTGATTGATTGCCTCGAGGGACACCCAGCTTATTTCCCTCATTGTCGGGCAGCTAAAGAGCCACGGCCCCTTTAACACCTTCCAGAGCAGGGGTGCTCAGAATGGTGATCGGGATCACCAGGGTGATCTTTGGGCCTCATCCTGGTGATCTTGAGGCCCCTGACCAGGTTTTTTGCTGTTGGTCCTCTTCACGCGCCCCTGCACGCTGCAAAGAAATCCTCCGTCGTTGCTCCTCCCCGCTCCCTGCTCGCGCGCCGCCTCCAAAAGCTCCAGCGTCCAAGAGGCAGAATGGGCCCCCTCTTTTGGATTCCTCCTCCTCCCTCCGTCCTTCTCCAGCCACTCAGAGTCGTAGGAGACCAAAGGGGGCAGGCCTGGATGATGCGATGCATGGCTGGCCCCGCGCGCATGCTCAGAAACACCCATTTTGCCTCTCTGACTTCTCGTGAGCTCTTGGAGGCGGCACACATGCTGGCGGCATGGAAATAGGAGCAACGACGGAGGAGAAAAAGAAGGACGCTTTGGGGTCATTTCCTTACCGCATCTCAAAGGTCGGTCTTTCTACTTTGGGGTGGGTGCTTGAGTGTTCTGTGGCATGTCTCTTTGTTTATTTTAATGTTTAAAAATAGCCTTTTAGCTCAAAGCCTCTCTGCTTGCTTTGTTCCTTGAGAAATATATGCTGGGAATATGGAATTGTGGGAGAAATGGGGTGGTTGGATGTATTTTTGCATGCCCCTTTGTTTACCTTGCTGAGTATTAAATGGCCTTGCAGTTCAAAAGCCCCTCTTCTTACTTTCTGGCTGATAATATGTGTGGTAATATAGCAGTGTGGGAGAAATGGGGTGGTTGCATGTATTTATGCATGCCCCTTTGTTTACCTTGCTGCGTATTAAATGGCCGTGCAGTTCAACAGCCTCTCTTCTTACTTTCTGGCTGATAATATGTGTGGTAATATGGCAGTGTGGGAGAAGTGGGGTGGTTGGATGTATTTTTATGCTCTCTTTTATATTGTTGTTATTAAATTGAAATGTTGATGTTTTATAACTTCATTTTACGTAAACTGCCCCGAGCCTGCTGGAAGGAGCGGCACATAAAAATGAATAATAAATATAAATAAATAAATAAGAAAATAGTTATACGTTTTACATTTCTGGGTAGGTGATCTTTGGGACTTGGTTTTTTAATCAGTAGCTCCCATGCTGAAAAAGGTGTGAGCACCCCTGTTCCAGAGGGACTGCCTCGCTGACGTCGATACCAAGGTCTGCCTTGGCCCCGCGCCCTCCTCCCCCTTCCTTCCTTCTTTTCATTCTCTTACTTTCTTTTTCTATTTTTCTTTCATTGCTTTTCCTCCCTCTCTCCCTACCTTCTTTCCCCCCACCCTCTTTGTTCCTTCCTTCCTTCCTCTTTCATTCTTTCCTTCTCTCCTTCATTTTACCTCCCTATCTCCCCTTCCTTCTTTCCTCCATTCTCCCTCTTCCTTCCTTCCTCTTCCTTTCTTTCCCTCCCTTCACCTTTTCCTTCTACTTCTCTCCTTCCTTTTCCCTCCCTCTCTCCCTTTCCTTCTTTCCTCCATTCTCCCTCCCTCTTCCTTCCTCTTCTATTCTTTTCCCCAAAGTCTTCCATTCCTTCTCCTTCTTTCTTTTCACTTCCCCCTCTCTCCCCTTCTTTCTTTTCTTCTTTTCCCTTCATTATTTTATTTTTCCCTCACTCCCTTTCCTTTCTTTTCCCCACCCTTTCCTTTCCTCCCTTCCCATTCCCTTCTTTCTTTTCCCCTCCTTGTCTCTCTCCTGCTTTTCTTTTCTTCCTTTTCCATACTTCTTCTTTTCATTCTTCCTCTCCCCCTCCCTCCTTTATTTCCTCTGTCTTTCTTTTCTTTCTTTCTTTCTTTCCCCTTCCTTCCGTCTTCTCTTCTTTCCCAGAGTCCTGAGCGTGCCTTTTGCAGAAGTGTCCCGTCATTCTGCCGGGGAATCATTTTCTCATAGTATGTATGTACGTATATACTCACATTTATTTGAATTCAGTCTTAAAATATGTTTATATATATATTATATGGCTCTCACTGAAATACTTTTCAAATATTTTGCTTTTATGGCTCTCTGAGTCAAAAAGGTTTCCGACCCCTGCTCTAGGGGAAATAGGGCATTTTTTACTTTGGGGTTTTGGAGGAAAGTGAGGGTGATGATCAATTTTAGGTCCAAAAAATTAAGAATTGACTAGTCACTTCCTTTTGAAAAGAAAGCCTATCCAAGGATTTCAAATGTGGCAAAAATAACCTCCGTGACCCAGTTCAAGTTCACTTTGTTATGGTCAGTGACCAGTTTGAGAGAAGAGTGAACTTGAACTTGAACTACCTCTATGACTCCATAAGGCAGTGTTTCCCAACCTTTTTGGAGCCGTGGCACACTTTTAACATTAAAAAAAATCCAGGGGCACACCAACAACCAAAATGACACAAAATGACACACTAACACAGTAAGGGACGGCTGGGGGATGGTGGTCTGCTGGGAGCAGCTGCTGGGAGTGCCAAAGATGGGGAGGGGGCGGAGCCAGGCTGTGCCATGCCCCGCCCCCTCCCCCGGCTTAAGCTCTCCCAGGACCTGCTCCAGCTTTAAGGGGGCAGTGCCAAGCCAGCAGTGGCAGAGTCAGCACAATGCTGGCTTGGCACTGTCCCCTCAAGGCTGGAGCAGCTGCTGGGAGTGCTGAAGCTGGGGGAGGGGGTGGAGCCAGGCCGCGCCATGCCCCGCCCCTCGGCTTCAGCTCTCCCACAGAGGATGAGCATGAGCGGTCGACAGGCTTCAGTGGGCGGGGCTCCTCCATGCGGCTTCAGTGAGCGAGGGGCAGGAGTCATGGCAGATTAGAGGCTGGCTGAGGAAACGGCCAAAGGAGGCGGCGCCCGGCCCCTTCTTCTTTGTCTTCGCTGCCGCCCGGCTGTTCCTCCTCCTCCCCCAAGCAGCAGGAGTTCGGCAGAAAAGGGGGGGGGGAGGGGGGCAGAGAGCTTTTCTCGGGGCACAGCAGGAGGTCCGTCACGGCACACTAGTGTGCCATGGCACACTGGTTGGGAAACACTGCCATAACGCATTTGGAAACTTTTTTTTAAAAAAAAGATCTTTGGGTAGCCACAAAAATTAGCGCTGAAACCCCTGTGGCCTATAGGCATGGTTTGCCTGCTACAGATCAAGGCATCACTATCCCCGTGCCTGTGGCCCTCCTTTCCTTCAAAAAAATTTATTAAAAAAATATTTTAAAATTGAAAAAAGTATTTAAAAATTCAAAAACACAGTGTGCATGCGCCACTTCTGACACTGGCGTGATGCTTTGGGAGGGAGGGCGGAGCCATGGGGGACTCCCCATGGCTCCTCCCTCCCAAAGCATCACGCCAGCGTCAGAAGCGGGCGAAACTGCCGCTTCTGGCGCTGGCGTGACGCTTTGGGACAGAGGGTGGAGCCACGGGGAGTTTGCTCCCAGGGAGAGGAGGAGGCAGGAGAATCGTGTTCCCCTCCTCCTCCTCTCTCTGGGAATAAACAGGGACAAGGGTTTATAAACCGGGACAACGGAGGTGGAGGGGGCGGGGCGTGGCCGGGGGCGTGGCCGGGGGCGTGGCCCCCCAGGTGATCAGTGACTGGAATTCCGGCCCTTGAGCCGGTAGAAGTTGGACAGCCCTGCCTGCTACAGATCAAGGCATCACTATGATTAGGCTTTGTTTTAAATACAGTCATCATTTTATTCATATTTCTTATGTATACACACACACACACACACACATATATATGGTTATACCATTCCTTCCACAATGCCAGCTTCTCACCTGGGCATGCAATTGTTTTGCAAACCTGGATGGTCTCTGGCTTGTTGCTCTCACAATGTCCAATACTGTTGTCGTTGGATTTGCAGACTACCTGACGCTGCTGGATGCCTTCTCCACAGCTGACAGAGCACTGCCACCGAGGAAGAAGAGTGGGAGAAAAAAAGATTTGTCAGGGTTGAGGAAAGAAGAGTTGATGCTAATCCACGAGATCGTATGAAAAGAGGCAACCCGTCCAGCAAGGAGGATCCATGAATGTGCATGTAATTGCAACAGTTGTTCTGTACATTGTTTATAATATCTTAGGTAAAGGTTTCCCCCGACATTAAGTCCCCTGCTCCACCAGGGGGGCTCCCAGGCCTTGCCACACTCTTGACCTCGCCCTCAGCATCCTGGGCAACTACTGCACCAAAGGCAGGAGCCGGGCCTGCGTGCGCCAGCTGGGAGGCATCCCACCACTCGGTGAGGGAGGAGAGGCAGGCAGGCTGGAGGCTGCCTTGAGGTCTAGTGGGTGGGCAGGGGGGGGGAATGCACTCTCAGGCCCCCTAGAGCACAGGCCCGGATTAGCGGACTGTGCCGCCCAAGGCCGCCTGTCTAAATGCCGCCCCCCCGGAGGGCAGGGCCTCTTGCGGGGGGCGGGGCCGGCAAGAAGGAGAAGGTGCCACCGGAAGTCCCGCCCCTAGGGCGACTCACGCGGCTTCCCCCGCTGCCACCGCGCTCGCACCAGTGCCCCTCTTCCCTTCAGTGGGCGCCGGTGCGAGCTGGGCGGCGGTGGGGGAAGCCACGTGAGTCGCCCTAGGGGCGGGACTTCCAGCGGCACCTTCTTCTCACCGGCAGCGGCTCCGCTCCTCCTCCCGTCAGTGAAGGGAGGAGGCGGAACCGGCGTGAGGGGAGAAGGCGCCGCTGGAAGTCCCGCCCCTCACGCGGCTTCCCCCGCCGCAGCCCAGCTCGCCCGTGCCCCAAACACGACTGGGGGGGGCGGCGGCAAAAACCACGTGAGTCACCTTAGGGGCAGGACTTCCAGCAGCGCCTTCTCCCTCTCACCGGTTCCGCCTCCTCCCGTCACTGACGGGAGGGCCGGAGCTGCTGCCAGCGAGGAAGAGAAGGCGCCGCCGGAAGTTCCGCCCCTAGGGTGACTCACGCGGCTTCCCCCGCCGCCGCCCAGCTTGCACTGCCGCCCCTCTTCCCTTCACTGAAGGAAAGAGTGGGCACCCACCAGCGCGAGGGCGGGTGGCGGGGAAGCCGTGTTAATCGCCCTAGGGCGGCGGGACTTCCCCTCACCCCTTCCTTCAGGCCCAGAAATGCCGCCCCCCAAAATCCGCCGCCCGAGGCCAGGGCCTCGGATGGCCTTATGGGTAATCCGGGCCTGCTAGAGCAGGACTAGGCCCGCTTGGGCCTTCCAGGTGCTTTGGACTTCAACTCCCACAAATCCTAACAGCGTCCTTTTTCCTTTTGGGGGGGCAAAGCGCAAGCAGTGGAAAGAAGGAATGGGGGGGTGCAGTAGAGGTTGGTTTGGGGGCATAATTCCAAAGTGTGGCCTAGGGCGCCAAAAGGGGTTAATCCGGGCCTGCTATAAAGAATCCTCTTGACATTGCAAATGCTTTTAAATCTGTTCAAGTAAGAGTGGCAAAAAAATATTTATTCATTTCTGTATATATCCTGTCTTGATTTTACCCTAGCATTTCCAAATAATACCAAACAATACAACTTGTATTAATTAATTTATTATTATTTATTTATTTACTATATTTTTATACCGCCCCTCTCAGCCCGAAGGCAACTCGAGGCGGTGCACACATGGCAACGAATGCCCACAGATAAGATAAGATACATAACAATAAAACAATCATATAAAAGCAAAAATTCACAGTTAAAAATTTAAAATACAAATCTCAGCGTCTCATTATTGAAATCGGTTTCCGTTGCATCGTCGTCGTTCCAAAAGTCTCAATTAAATAATTACATTTCATCTGCAAAAGCCTGCTTGAACAGCCAGGTCTTAACTTTCTTTCGAAATGTTAGGAGGGAGGAGGCCAATCTAATGTCTCTAGGGGGGGCGTTCCATAGGTGAGGGGCCACCACTGAGAAGGCCCTGTCCCCCTGTGACGACTTGGTTCACCCAATTCTTAAAATTCGCTACCACCAACCTAATATTCTTATTAGATTTTATAGCAATTCCAGTCAGTGCTAAAACTTGACTGGAAAAGCTCTGTCACACTAATACTAAAACTAGTGGTGACTAGATGTTACCAAACTGGAACTTCTATTCCCTAAAAGTTCCCTGAGTCTTGTCTGAATGAGCTAACAGACTCGTGCTAGCTCCCAGTCTCAGAGCCCACCTTTTTCTCTATATCCAGAGACTCCAAGGTGTCCTGACTGACTATCCCAAGTCAGCCCTACTGGCTCTAAACTCTAAGCGGCACCCTGATTCTCTTCTGACCCTAAGCGCTGTCAGCTTCCCTGACCCCTTAGTTCAGACTAATCCCTAGGTGTTTCGCTATAGAACAGACTGATTCAGACCAACAGCTGAGGCTTGGATGTTACTTCTCCTCAGCCTAGCTCAAGACTGACTGCTAAGGCCTGGATGTTACTTGTCCAAAACCTAGCTCAAGACTATACTTTTCTGACAGGAATTCTCCCTCCTAGTCAGCTCAGCTCCTCCCCTATGGCTCTCAGCCAATCTCCTGGGAGACACTGTATCTAGACAGAGGAGCTCTAAAGCCACTCCCCCTGTCTCTGGCAATTACCTTCTTCTAATGGCTGCTCTGTGGAACTCCCTTCCTAAGATGGATGCCTGCTATTCTATCCAGGGAGCCAAACTGCAACTCAGGCTTCGGCCTGCTCAGAATGGGCGAGTCCCTACACCCCCGTCCCCGACAGTCGGGTCTGCGAAGAAGGGTGGGCCGAGAGCAGGGCCTCTCCGGAAGATCTTAAGCACCTAGATGGTTCATAGGCAGAGATGCGTTCGGACAGATAATATATTATATTTAATTTATTAATTTCAGCCATATATGGTTCTGAACATTATTTAACTAAAGTATTCCTCTGCAGCAAATGCTGTTTGATTACTTTGATTTGCTTTAGGACAGTGCTGTCCAACTTCTACTGGACCTAGGGCCGGACTTCCAGTCACTGAAGACCGGGGGGGCCGCTCTGCCCCGCCCCCAGCCCCGGCCCCTAGCCCCGCCCCGGTCCCAACTCCTAAAGTGTCACGCCAGCCTCAGAAGCGGCGATTTTGCTTGAGGCTGGCGTGACCTTAGGAGGGAAGGCAAAGCCAAGGGAGCCCTCCATGGCTTCTCCTTCCCTCCTAGTGTCACGCCAGCCCCTCCCCTGTTCTGCCTCTTCCACCGGCGCCCTGATCAGGGTGCCGGTGGGAGAGACAGAATGGAGAAGCCCCGTGCCTGAAGAGGAGGAAAGCAAGCGCTTGCCTTCCTCCTCTTTAGGCACGCCCCCTCCCCTGTTCTCCTCTTCCACCGGTGCCCTGATCAGGGCGCCGGTGGGAGAGACAGAACGGAGAAGCCCCGTGCCTGAAGAGGAGGAAAGCAAGCGCTTGCCTTCCTCCTCTTTAGGCACGCCCCCTCCCCTGTTCTGCCTCTTCCACCGGCGCACTGATCAGGGCGCCGGTGGGAGAGACAGAACGGGAGAGAGTCGTGCCTAAAGAGGAGGAAGGCAAGCGCTTGCCTTCCTCCTCTTTAGGCACGCCTTCTCTACCTCGCTCCTCTCCCTGCACCGCCCCTTGTCTCGAACTCGCAGCGGTGGCACGGAGAGAAGGACAGAGGGGCGGTGCAGGTAGGAGGAGCTGGCTCACTTCCTCCTCCCTGCTCCCTCCCTTCCCCCCCGGCCACCATTTAAATTTTAAAAAAAAAAATGGCGGCCGGGGGCATAGCTGGGGCCGGAGCCAACAGGCTGGGGGGCCGTGTACGGCCCCAGGGCCGCCAGTTGGACAGCCCTGCTTTAGGACATATGTTTGAGCTGTTGAGATGAAATGGTGGCCAGAAAAAGGGAGAACAAATGTTCTTTTATTTTATTACAATCGGTAAAGTTTCAAAAATTTTAAGAGTGGACAATAGGAAAAACATCTTCTCGGTAATGCCATCTTACCTGAGACCAGGCGCCTGTCCTCCACTGGGCAGGGCAAGGGATGCGACTGCAAGGCCGACGGGTGTCTGGTTTATCTCCCGTGCAGTACTTGGTGTGTACTGTCCGGTTTGTGCCATTGTGTAAATGCTGGATGCACTGCACCACTCTGACCTGGACTCCCAGCTTGCCACAGGACTTGCTGCAGGTTCCCCATTCTTCTGCTCCCCAGCTGCCCAGAAAACAGAAAACGGCTGCATTGGCAAGAGGAAGAGAGCCACTGGACTCATTGCTTGTTTGTCAATGTGTGCCTGCAAGTTTTAGGGTAATCTTAGGGCAAACCTATTATTTGGGGGGGGGGCAGAATTTGTTCAAAAGTGGTTTGACATAATAGCTTTTCTATGACGCTGAAAGAGTTTGACTTGTCCATAGTCACCCACTGAATTTCCATGGCTGAATGGAATTCAAACCTGGACTCCTAGAATTCTAGCACAACACTCAAAACCACTATACGAGGGCGGGTCAATAAGTCTGTGACCTTTTGAATTTCCCGCCTCTGAACTGAAAGGGCAGCACTGCTCCTGTCAACAGGCATCTGTCAGTTGACTCCTGTCAAAATTTGAACCAGCTGCGTCATTTAGTTTGTGTTTGACAGCTATTGATAGCAGACTACCGCGTGATTTGAGGAGAAAATGGAAAAAAGTGAATTTCGTGTGCTCATTAAGCATTATTTTTTGTGGAAAAAAAACCCATCACTCAATCCAAGGCTAAGCTTGGTAGATACTATGGGGACTCTGCACCATCAATTTCAATGGTAAAAAAGTGATTTACTGAATTTTGTTGTGGCCATATAAGCACGGAAGATGCCGAACGTTCTGGACGCCCAGTTGAGGTCTCTACACCCGAAACAATTGAAAAAATTCACGATATGGTGTTGGCCGATCAGAGATTGAAAGTGCGAGAGATTGTGGAAGCCATAGGCATCTCACGTGGCTCAGTGGTTTCGATTTTAAATGATCACTTGGGTATGAGAAAGCTTTTGCTCACTATGCAGGACAATGCAAGGGTGCGCACATGTGCAGTTTCCATGGCAACAATCCATGAATTGGGATACGAATTGCTCCCTCATCCGCCCTATTCTCCGGATATAGTCCCGAGTGACTACTTCTTGTTTCCAAACCTGAAGAAATGGCTCGGCAGAAAGAGATTTGACTCCAACGATGAAATCATCTCACAAACAAATATGTATTTTGATTACCTTGACAAATCTTATTTTTGGAAGGGATAAAAAAAATGGAGAAACGTTGGACAAAGTGTATAGAGCTCAAAGGAGACTACGCTGAAAAATAAAATGATTTTTAAAATCCAAAAACCTGTGTTTCATTCAAAAAGTCACTGACTTATTGACCCGCCCTCATATGTTAATTGCATTCAGATTTGTTGCTTTTATTCCCTGCCCACAATCATTCACGTCTGCCAAGCTAAACTACTACTTTCCATGTAATTCCTCTAGGGCAGGGGTGCTCAGAATGGTGATCTCGATCACCAGGGTGATCTTCGGGCCTCATCCTGGTGATCTTCAGGCCCCTGACCAGGTTTTTGCTGTTGGTCCTCTTCACGTGCCCTGCACGCTGCAAAGAAGTCCTCCGTCGTTGCTCCTCCCTGCTCCCTGCTCGCGCCGCCTCCAAAAGCTCCAGAGTCCAAGAGGCAGAATGGGCCCCCTCTTTGGATTCCTCCTCCTCCTCCGTCCTTCTCCAGCCACTCAGAGTCGCAGGAGACCAAAGGGGCGGGCCTGGATGACGCGATGCATGGCTGGCCCCGCGCATGCGCAGAAGTGCCCAATTCTGCCTCTCAGACTCCTCGTGAGCTCTTGGAGGCGGCACGCATGCTGGTGGCGTGGAAATAGGAGCAACGACAGAGGAGAAGAAGAAGGACACTTTGGGGTCATTTGCCTACCGCATTTCAAAGGTCGGTCTTTTTTACTTTGGGGTGGGTGCTTGATTGTACTTTGGCATGTCTCTTTGTTTCCTTTTTATTTAAAAAAATGGATGTATTTTTAGGTCCAAAGTTTACTCTGCTTGCTTTGTAGTTCCAGCCTATTGAGAAATATAATAGGGGAATATGGAAATGTGGGAGAAATGGGGTGGTTGGATGTATTTTTGCATGCCCTTTGTTTACCTTGCTGAGTATTAAATGGCCTTGCAGTTCAAAAGCCTCTCTTCTTACTTTCTGGCTGATAATATGTGTGGTAATATGGCAGTGTGGGAGAAATGGGGTGGTTGGATGTATTTTTAGGCTCTGTTTTATATTGTTGTTATTAAATTGAAATGTTGATGTTTTATAACTTCATTTTATGTAAACTGCCCCGAGCCTGCTGGAAGGAGCGGTACATAAAAATGAATAATAAATATAAATAAATAAATAAATAGGAAAATAGTTATACGTTTTACATTTCTGGGTAGGTAATCTTTGGGACTTGGTTTTTTAATCAGTAGCTCCCATGCTGAAAAAGTGTGAGCACCCCTGTTATAGAGGAAGGACTAGACCAAAATAAGGTTAAATTAGTTTATATCAGCGGCCGCTAGGCTAGTGATAGCCAAAACATGGAAAAATGAGGATATCCCATCAATAGAGGACTGGTTTAACAAATTAAATGATTTAATGGAATCTGATGATCTGTACAGTAAGGTATATGACAGAAGTGAAAAGACAAAGGCGGATTGGCAGCCAGTGAGGCTCTATTTAGAAAAAATGATGTGTTAAGTGAAAGATCATGTATTATGATCCCTATCAGGCGAAGGACACCAACAAGGAAAATGTATATATTTCAAGTACAAAATAACTCCGACGACCCGAACTGGAAGACGCTTTGTTCTGTAAATATATCTGCGTTCTGTCTTTCTTTCGACTCCAACACTCCCTTCCCCTTTTCCTGTATACCCCATACCCTTTCCCTTTTCCTTACTATTCTCCCCAACTTTCTGTCTTTTATATCACTGCAAAAACTTAATAAAAATATTAAACAACAAAAAAAAGATTTTTTTTGTTCTTTTAGATTTTAAAAAATACCACTTAAAATTATTTTATCAGTGTGCTTTTCTTTTGCATTGTAATCAAGGGAAATCAGTTGCCCATTTATTTTTTAAAAATAAAAAAATTCCCTGAAATTTTCCTCTTTTTAAGTAAAGGATTTCTGCCCTTGCAGGGCCATAGCCAGGATTTTGTTTCGGAGGGGCTGAGTTTGGTTCCGGGGCTGAGACGGGGTGGAAGAGGGTCTACCCTAGCAAATCTTTTGTATTGTTATCCCAATAACCCCATGAATGTGGGATATAATGAGCATGGTGATCAGATCATGATATGAATAAACATAACAGTTTAAATAATGTACCAGTAAGGCCTTTTCGCGGACCACCCTGAGAATTTCGGGGCTGAAGCCCCTTAGCCTCCCCCTGGCTACATGCCTGTGCCCTTGGTATGTAAACCTAAGATACAGGTGCAATGAGAAAGGGTGTGGGGGGGAGGGGTTGTCATTTTACTCTCCAAAAGGAGAGGGGACAAATTAACAACAGAACAAATTATTCTTCATTGTCGTTGCAAAACAGTAAGAAACAATAGTTTGCATTCTTCTGGGCTCAATTTATACAACAGTTTTTGAGCTGAATGTGGGATTTTCTGCCCTGGTTTTTTTTCTTCCAGAGTGGGAATGCTCACAGGAAGTTTGGCCAGGTCCTTCCTCTGTATTGCGCCCAAGATCCCTTCCACAAAGCTGTAGAAAATCCACATTGAACTGGATTATATGGCAGTGGGGACTCAGATAATCCAGCTCAAAGCAGAATTATTGATATCCTGGGTTATATGGCCGTGTGGAACAGCCCTGAGATTCCGTGAAAGACTCCCATTAAGTACTAATCAGGCTGACCCTAATCAATTACTTCAAAAAGAGCTGACGGATGCTGTTAGAAAGGGAGAAGCACTCACATTGGTTGAGAGCATTCTTGCATGTTACACCTCCGGCGGATTGGCTTTGGCTTCTTTCCATTATCACAGAAATTCCGATGTACCATTCGGTTATCACTCTTCCTGCGGCAGCCGTATTTTGTGTACTGTATTCCTGCAAAGCAAAAACCACTACTGTAAGAGTATCGCACAGGCTTCTCCAGGTACAAAATGGCTCTCTTTAAAGAGCTGTGTGAGCTGTGTGGCTAGTCCAGGGGTCGGGAACCTATGGCTCGCGAGCCAGGTGTGGCTCTCTTGATGATTGCATCTGGCTCGCAAGTGTTTGGGATCCCCTCGCTTTGCGCCTGCGCAGTTCCTCTTTTCTCCATCTAGAATTCCAAGCCAAAGGAGCCATGTGCGCATGCACCCTGCGTCTTCCTTCCCCCTCTCATCTTGAAAGCATTTGTGTGTGTGTGTGTTTGTGAGGGAGGGAAGGAAGGAAGGAAGGAGGCTTCTCCTCGTTCCCCTCCTCCACCCCTCTCGACGGAGGGAAACCAAAGCAGCGGAGGCAGGAGTCCGTGTCTTGGCAGCGCTTGGCGTCCCTCAGGTGAGTGAGGAAGGTGGAGGCACCACTTGGAGCGACCCCGCCAGGCCCTCAGCGGGTCGCCCCTTGTGAGGGTTTCTCGGCTTAACCGGCACAGTGGCCTCATGCTCCTTTGGCCAAGGGGTGCATGCATGGGAAGGGAGGGGAGGGGAGGAAGTACCCTCCTCAAGGGCCTGGAGCATGTCTGCACAGAACAGTGCATTTCACACTGAGACAGCTAACTGCCGCCTCCAAGTGCCATACCTGTGGGCAGGAGTGAAGTGTTCAACAAAAACTAGGCGTCTAAAAAGTTATTTATTTATTTGTCACATTTCTATACCTCCCCTCTCAGCCCGAAGGCGACTCGGGACGGTTTACACAGGCAGTCTCTGCCCTCCACACAACACAGCAACAAGGCAACCCCCCCAAAAAAAAAAAAACATATAATAACAATTTAACAATTAAAAACATACAATTGCAGTCTCAGCGTCATGTTGAAATCAGTTTCCATCGCATCGTCGTCATTCCATATATCTCATTAAGCCTTATATTTCATCAACAAATGCCTGCTCAAATAGCCAGGTCTTGACTTTCTTGCGAGAAATGTCAGGAGGGGGGGGCCGATCTGATGTCTCTAGGGAGCGTTCCAAAGCCGAGGAGCCACCACTGAAAAGGCCCTGTCTCTCGTCCCCGACAGTCGCGCCTGTGAAGAAGGCGGGACCGAGAGCAGGGCCTCTCCAGATGATCTTAAACATCTCGATGGTTCATAGGGAGAGATGCGTTTGGACAGGAAAGTTGGACCCGAACCGTTTAGGGCTTTAAAGGCTAAAGCCAGCACTTTGAATTGTGCCCGGTAGCAAACTGGCAGCCAGTGGAGCTGGCACAACAGAGGAAATGTACGCTCTCTGAATGCCATTAACAGTTAACAGAATGGAAGAGTAAGGAAACCCCAGAAACAAATCTGGACAAAATAATAAAATATATTCTATGGCTCTCACTGAAATAAATTTCCAAATATTTTGTTTTCAGGGCTCTCTGAGTCAAAAAGGTTCCCAACCCCTGGGCTAGTCCTATGGACCTAGAAAATGGCCCAGAAGTTTCTAGAGTAGTTTTACTTCTGAAATGAAGCAGTTGCAAGCCTGGAGCAGGTAGTAGGGGTATAGTTCATTCAATCTGCATTATAAAATTGAATTAACCTCTTTAGTGTTTTTACAGCTAAAATATAAATTAGGAGCACTTTTTGCTTTGGATTACATACCTCTCTGACTTCTATAACAGGGCTGTCCAACTTCTACCGGCCCAGGGGCCTGAATTCCGGTCACTGATGACCTGGGGGGGCCATAGGGTCAGCCCCCACCCCTGGCTCCGCCCCCGCCCTGGCTCCGCCCCTCCCCGCCCCCTGCTCTGCCCTCTCTCCCGCGCCCTCTCCCTTATTTCTATTTAATATTAAATATATTTAATTCCATCCTCCCTCTCCCTTATTTTAATGTAATATTAAATATATTTAATTCCATCCTCCCCTCTCCCCTTATTTTAATTTAATATTAAATATATTTAATTCCATCCTCCCCTCTCCCCTTATATTTATTTAATATTAAATATATTTAATTCTATCCTCCCTCCCTTATGTATCCCATCTCCCCTTATTTCATCTTTAAATATATTTAATTTTATATTTAATACATGAGGGGAGATGGGGGAGGGAATGAGGAGCCCCTGAGGAGCCCCCTGCTTCGGCCTACCTTTTCCAAACGCGCAGGATCCAGGAGTACCCGGACGACGAGAGAGGCGACGACGACTGAGTCGAAGAAGGTCCTAATCACGTCTGTGGGCCTCAGCGATCCAGTAGTAGAGTAGCCGAAGAGTATCGTGAGAATACGCAATCCACACGGGATTTCGCTGTCAACGCCGGCATGATCTCGCGTTGACAGCGAAATCCCTCGTGATTGCGTATTTCGCAATACTTGCTCGAACCCAAAAGTAGTTTTTAAAAAATTTTATTATTTATTTTATTTTTCAATTTTTATTTTTTTTATTAAAAAGCTTAGGGGGCCATAGGCAAGGGGCTGGGGGCCGTACGCCCGCCCCCCCCGGGCCGCCAGTTGGACAGCCCTGTTCTATAACATAGGGTGAAGGTAAAGGTTTCTCCTTGGCATTAAGTCTACTCGTGTCAGACTCCAGGGATTGGTGCTCATCTCCATTTCTAAGCCAAACAGCCAGTGTTGTCCGTAGATACGCCCAAGGTCATGTGGCTGGCATGACTGCATGGAGTGCCATTACCTTCCCGCCAGAGTGGTACCTATTGATCTACTCACATTTGCATGTATTCAAACTGCTAGTTTGGCTGAAGCTGGGACTAACAGCAGGAGTTCACCCCGCTCCCTCGATTTGAACCACTGACTTTTCAGTCAGGAAGTTTAGCAGCTCAGTGGTTTAACCTGCTGCATCACTGGGGGGGTAAAGTTGTTGTTGGCTAAACGTTGTGTGTAAAAATGGGTATACGAAGAATTTACATTATGGCAACCTAGCTCCAAGCTAAGAAAAGGGGCGGGGCCAACTCACTGAAAAGGAAAGGTTCTGGTTTTAAAAATTAGTCTGGAGTTGGAGTCTGTCAGTCGGAGTTGAAGGAAGAGGTAGCAGAGTTAGGAGTTAGTTGCAGCCAGAGGAAACCTGTTAGGCAGGGAGCTGGAGTTAAGTGGTTAGCTGAACCCAGTTAACTAGCTAGGGCAGGGCTGTCCAACT
The DNA here is from genome assembly GCA_030556195.1 of Anolis apletophallus. Classification (NCBI taxonomy): domain Eukaryota; kingdom Metazoa; phylum Chordata; class Lepidosauria; order Squamata; family Anolidae; genus Anolis; species Anolis apletophallus. The sequence continues at coordinate 137,354,264 of JARBWK010000010.1, read as the reverse complement.
GGCGGCCCGGGGGCCGTATACGGCCCCCCAGCCCCTTCCCTACGCCCCCCTAAGCTTTTTAATAAAAATAAAATAAATACGTGAATTAAATTAAAATATTTTAAAAAATTACCCACTTCCGGGTTTCGGAGCAAGTATCGTGAGACTATGGAAGCCATACGGAATTTCGCTCTCAACGCGAAATCTCACCTGCGTTGAGAGCGAAATCCCGTGTGACTTCCGTAGTCTCGCGATACTCCTGTTGCCAAAATCTCGGCTCCTTAATCCCTGTGGCCCACGCAGATGTGATTTGTACCTTCCCGGCTGCTGCCTCGCTCGGTCGTCGCCTCTGCTCATGGTCCGGCTGCTCCTGGATCCCGCGTTTGGGAAGGTAGGCTAACCTTTATGCTATTATTATGTAATTGTGTATTTGAATGCCCCTCCTGCATTTAATGTTAGTAAAATATTATATTTAATTGTATGGATGGCCCTTTTGAATGCCCCCTGCATTTAATGTTAGTAAAATATTATATTTAATTGTATGGATGGCCCTTTTGAATGCCCCCTGCATTTAATGTTAGTAAAATATTATATTTAATTGTATGGATGGCCCTTTTGAATGCCCCCTGCATTTAATGTTAGTAAAATATTATATTTAATTGTATGGATGGCCCTTTTGAATGCCCCCTGCATTTAATGTTAGTAAAATATTATATTTAATTGTATGGATGGCCTTTTGAATGCCCCCTGCATTTAATGTTAGTAAAATATTATATTTAATTGTATGGATGGCCCTTTTGAATGCCCCCTGCATTTAATGTTAGTAAAATATTATATTTAATTGTATGCATGCCTCTTTTGAATGCCCCCCTGCATTTAATGTTAGTAAAATATTATATTTAATTGTATGCATGCCCTTTTGAATGCCCCCCCTGCATTTAATGTTAGTAAAATATTATATTTAATTGATGCATGCCCTTTTGAATGCCCCCATTTAATGTTAGTAAAATATTATATTTAATTTAATGTTGAATGCCCCTGCATTTAATGTTAGTAAAATATTATATTTAAATGCATGCCCCTTTTGAATATTTAATGTTGTAAAATATTATATTTAATTGTATGCATGCCCCTTTTGAATGCCCCCTGCATTTAATGTTAGTAAAATATTATATTTAATTGTATGCATGCCCCTTTTGAATGCCCTCCCCTGCATTTAATGTTAGTAAAATATTATATTTTATAATTAATAATGCAACTAGGAATTGTAAGTAAATTGGAGCCGGGGGAGGGGCAGGGGCGGAGCCAGGGGCAGGGGGAAGACCCTACGGCCCCCCAGGTCATCAGTGACCGGAATTCAGGCCCCTGGGCCGGTAGAAGTTGGACAGCCCTGAGCTAGGGAATAGCTAGAGTAGTAACTGATAACAAAAGGCTGATGACAATAGAGAGGGAATCTCTTTGTCAGGCTAAAGTTAGTCAGGAATCAGTTAGCACGTGTTATTGTACTGAATCCTTGTTTGGTAATGGAAGTATACACATCTTGTAACCACCAAGCTTTTGTACCCTTGAAACCATTACGCATTTGTCACAAGAATGCTAGAAATAAATCAAGTTACTGTTTCCTTTGAAAACAAGCATCTCTGTCGCAATCTGAAGATCTCTTAGTATATGGTGGCAGCGAAAATACATAAAGGACTCCTCATAGAAAGTGTGGGGAATCCAATAGAGAACGCATAGTCTCAAGGGTGACGGTTCCATAGTGGTAATAGAAAAAAGGTTCATTACAAGTGGACGATTTGGCCCAGAACGCCACAGGACCCGTTCAAAATAATTCTCAAATAGTCTCAGAAACAGAGTGTTTCCTAATGTGATAATGTCCTCAGAAAGCTCCAGTATGCAATCCGTTCTTAGACAGATAATGTAGAATCCAGGACAGTTTCCCTTAGAATTTCCCTCTAGGAAAAAAAAACCCCTACATCTAGCAAGACTGATTTACTTAGAATCCTTCACTTTTTTAATTTAAAAACCCGTGGGCAACCTACAGCCCGCAGGCCGGATGTGCCCTCCTGGCCGGTTCTGGCCGGCCCGGGGAGAAGGGCGTCAGGGGCGGGGCCAACCAAGAAGAAGGGGTGCCGCTATCGCCATCCCATCACGGCGGCTTTGGAGTGCCCCAGGCTCTCCGCCTCCTCCTCCTGCCTCTGTGTAGCACAGCAGTTCTCATTTGTGCCTGGGGGCAGGGGACAGGACCGGGGTCCCATTGGCATTGGGCCTGCAGCAGCGGCAGGGGGGGAGAGGTTCACAGGATCCTGTGAGTGAAAACATGGAAGAGAGCGGCTGGGAAGAATCTAGGGAGGAGAGCTCTCACGGAGATAGAGCAGCAGATGTTGGGAGGCAAGGCCGTACTTTCGATAGGAGACGGGACATCGAGACTAGCAGGAGGGGCTGGTACCATAGCCTAGACCAGCCGAGGTCTGTGACCGGAGATTGAGACGACGAAGCCTAGACCGTCAAGGACCTCGGCAGAAAGATTAAGTATAGGATCCGTGGGAACGGATCCTCAGTACTTCGGCCACGTCTCATCTGAGCAGACGTGAAGCGAAGCTGGTCCACGGAGCTAGGTTGGCTAGTGGCTCACCAAGTCTTGTTTTGCATCTTGTACCTTGTCTTGTTCCTGAGTCTGCATTGCTGCGCGGAGGCTTGCCAAGTCTTTTGGATACTTTACCAAGTTGTTTTGGACATTTGATTGCCTTTTGCCTTTGGATTTGCTTTTGCTATTTTTATGGACAATATACCTTTTGAACTGTTTTTATATATTCAATAAAGTAGTTAGCTTTCAGTCCGTCTCTGTGTGTGTGATTAAGGGGCCGGTGCATCGTGACACTCTGGCATGGAGAGGGTTTGGATGGCCAGCGTGGGAGGGTCAGTGCCGGCGGCGTGGCGGGGAGGAGCTGGCTGAGACATTCTGGGAGCCATAGGAGTCAGGAAACTACAGTTCCCAGAATGCCTCAGCCAGCTCATCCGGGGCTACAGGAAGTCATCCAAAGGCTCCTCCCTGCCATGCCGTCGGCATTCGGAGCCTCTCCGCGCCGGAGGCAGGAGAAGGAGGTGGAGGAGGAGGCGGAGAGCTTGGAGCTGGTGCTGCCTCCACCCTCGGGCCCTTCCTCACTCCACTGACGCACGACCCTCCATGCAAGAGGGCCAAAGCCCAGGATCACCACCGCAAGGGCCGCTGGAGAAGGCAGGAAGGAAACCCCGCTGCCCTGGTGCAGCCCACGGAAGCCCCCGCTTTGAGACAGGACCATGGCAATACGGCCTGCTGCTCATCCTCCCTGTGCCCAGGGGCGGTCTAAGGTAATTTTAAATGGTAGGCGAACATTATTTTGGCGCCCCCAAAAAACATTATTTTTTGCCCCCCATGTAAAACAAATATACAATTATAATATCACAATACCATTAGTAGTATTATATTGTAGCAATGTATATACAATATATTATAGTATATACTCATACTATATTATATCATAATTATATTATACTACATTACAATATAATTATATTATAATATATTGACATTATAATATAATATAACATTCTATTCTATTATTATAAAATAATAAATAAAATTATTTATTTAAATAAAATTATCCTCTACTAAATATTTTCATTACTCCTATAAAACTCAAATAACTCAAAATAAAGTAAAGTAAAATATTATATATTACTATTTTGTACAATAACACTATACTGCAATATTGTTTGTAATATTACATGTAATATAAAATATATCACTATTCTATTGTTATATTGTATTTTTATTATATTGTATGACAATATTAAGCAGAACTGTGTAATAATCAACAAGAAATGCAATGGAAATGCATCAAAATCAGAATCTATTACCTACCACCCGACTCATAATTCATAGGAGTCTCCCATAAGTCCAAAATTAGGATCCCAATGTAAATGTAAATAGAAAAACAGCCAAAATGTTCAAATGAGGTCGAATACAGGCAGCGCGGCCTGGGCGAACTTGGGCCCTCCCTCCCTCTAGGTGTTTTGGACTCCAACTCCCACAACTCCTCATCGCCTCAGGTCCCTCAGGTCTAGACAGAAATAGAGCCGAAGAAAAGAAGGAGGGAGAGAAGAGGTCATAAAGGAGGAGGAGGAAAGCCCTTCATTCATACCTTCACTTACACTTCCTTCACTGATTCTTTTCTCCTTCCCCGCAAATGCGTGCGCGGTGGAGACAAAGGGAGGGAAGCACTCCCTGCCTGCCCGATAGGGAGTGCTTTGCTTACAGGCTTCTGCGCAAGGCTACTGGGCATGCGCGGAGGTTTTCGCGCATGTGCAGTTGCTCCTGTGCTCAACTTCAGCTCCGATTCACGCCTGCACGAAAACCTCCACGCATGCCCAGAAGCGGCGTCGCACACAAGACCGGGGCCAAAAGCAGGCAGCTGTGGCACTGCCTGAGGAACATCGGCAGGGCCAGGATGGCGCCCCTTTCCCAGATGGCGCCCTATATCGCCTACTTGGCCTACCTGTAGGACCGCCCCTGCCCTGCCCTCCTCTGCCCCTTTCTGCTATTATTATATTTCATTAATGTATGTATATCCCCTCCCTCCATCCATGTCCCTTTCTGATATTATTGTATTTTATTAATGTATGTATATCCCCTCCCTCCATCCATGTCCCTTTCTGATATTATTGTATTTTATTAATGTATGTATATCCCCTCCCTCCATCCATGTCCCTTTCTGATATTATTATATTTTATTAATGTATGTATATCCCTCCCTCCATCCATGTCCCTTTCTGATATTATTATATTTTATTAATGTATGTATATCCCCTCCCTCCATCCATGTCCCTTTCTGATATTATTATATTTTATTAATGTATGTATATCCCCTCCCTCCATCCATGTCCCTTTTTGATATTATTATATTTTATTAATGTATGTATATCCCCTCCCTCCATCCATGTCCCTTTCTGATATTATTATATTTCATTAATGTATGTATATCCCCTCCCTCCATCCATGTCCCTTTCTGATATTATTATATTTCATTAATGTATGTATATCCCCTCCCTCCATCCATGTCCCTTTCTGATATTATTATATTTCATTAATGTATGTATATCCCCTCCCTCCCTCCATGTCCCTTTCTGATATTATTATATTTCATTAATGTATGTATATCCCCTCCCTCCATCCATGTCCCTTTCTGATATTATTATATTTCATTAATGTATGTATATCCCCTCCCTCCATCCATGTCCCTTTCTGATATTATTATATTTCATTAATGTATGTATGTATATCCCCTCCTCCATATCCTCCCTCCATCCATGTCCCTTTCTGATATTATTATATTTCATTAATGTATGTATATCCCCTCCCTCCATCCATGTCCCTTTCTGATATTATTATATTTCATTAATGTATGTATATCCCCTCCCTCCATCCATGTCCCTTTCTGATATTATTATATTTCATTAATGTATGTATATCCCCTCCCTCCATCCATGTCCCTTTCTGATATTATTATATTTCATTAATGTATGTATATCCCCTCCCTCCATCCATGTCCCTTTCTGGTATTATTATATTTTATTAATGTATGCATATCCCCTCCCTCCATCCATGTCCCTTTCTGATATTATTATATTTTATTAATGTATGTATATCCCCTCCCTCCATCCATGTCCCTTTCTGATATTATTATATTTCATTAATGTATGTATATCCCCTCCATCCATGTCCCTTTCTGATATTATTATATTTCATTAATGTATGTATATCCCCTCCCTCCATCCATGTCCCTTTCTGATATTATTATATTTTATTAATGTATGCATATCCCCTCCCTCCATCCATGTCCCTTTCTGATATTATTATATTTTATTAATGTATGTATATCCCTCCTCCATCCATCCATGTCCCCCTTTCTGATATTATTATATTTTATTAATGTATGTATATCCCCTCCCTCCATCCATGTCCCTTTCTGATTATTTATTATTATGTATGTATTTATTAATGTATGTATTTTATCCTCCCTCCTCCATCCATGTCCCTTTCTGATATTATTATATTTTATTAATGTATGTATATCCCCCCCTCCCTCCATCCATGTCCCTTTCTGATATTATTATATTTTATTAATGTATTACTATATTTTATTAATGTATGTATATCCCTCCCTCCATCCATGTCCCTTTCTGATATTATTATATTTTATTAATGTATGTATATCCCCTCCCCTCCATCCATGTCCCTTTCTGATATTATTATATTTTATTAATGTATGTATATCCCCTCTCTCCATCCATGTCCCTTTTTGATATTATTATATTTTATTAATGTATTTATATTCCCTCCCTGGAGCCAGGGGAGGGGGCGGAGCCTGGGAGGGGGCAGGGCCTGGGAGGGGCGGGGCCGGGGGCGGAGGCAGACCCTTTGGCCCCCCAGGTGATCAGTGACCAGAATTCCGGCCACAGTTCCGGTAGAAGTTGGACAGCCCTGTGCTAGAGCAGTCACTCTGAACAAAATTCATACACAACAAAACAATCCAGTCTGTGCTGTTATCGGAGCCGTTCTAAAGCTGGAGCACGATTCCTAGTTAAGCTTGAGAAAAAATGCAAATATAATACGTAACTAGGAGATTCTGAAAACTGCAGCTCAAAAAGGTAACTTCTCCAAGCTCCAGTTCTCAACACAGTGCCTGCTCAGAGAAACAATGGGGTGGGCAAGAAGAGAGTACCACTTTGATGGGGTACATTCCTTTCCAGCAAACACAACCCAGTCGTGGACACAATCTGGAATGTAAGCTGTGGATTTAATCAGCTGTCACCAGGGCATATCCCTGGAAATAGAGCTTACATTGCTACAACAACGCAGACTTGGGTCAGCAAGTTCTGACTTGGCTTTTCAAAAGCGGCTTTGTTTATTTAAACCGCACTGAACATATGCTTGCACTAATTCGCTCAATATTTATTATTTAACTGGCTCTCAAATTGGACAAATTGCTCTGAAAATTCCCTTGATGCCACAACTGACATGGGAGTATTTTGCTTAGCACTAAGGCTGATAGTCACAAACCAACAAAGATCCTTCCTAAAGACTGTACATCCCCCGTAGGCGTGGCTACCACAGCCGTGGGCATTGCCAGCCCCATGGCTGAGCTTGCATTTTGATCACTCTGGCACTAATGTATTGGTGCTCTGGCGGTATACCTTTAACTGCCTGGACCACATGGTATTGACTGTGTGCTCAATAAACTGATTTTGTTATACTTCTTCATCTCTGTGTGGCTTTGGACATTTTGCATTTCCGTTTTTTGGTCGCCACCCATTGCTTCCTGGGCAGGACGTGGGAAGTGCGGTGCTTCCTCAAGACTGCCCACGTTGGGTTCACACACCCGACCTAAGACGAACCGGACCTGTTGGAACATTTATCTTGCCTCCCCCCTCCTCCACCACCAGGCTCTTCATTGCTGGGGTGGCTTTGATGTTTTGAAAATTGAGACGCAGGGATTGCCCGGCCTCGATCCACCCGCCCCCGCTACCTCTTGTTATCGGGGATTCCCCGGTCCACGCCTACACTCCCCAGAGGCACGCTGCTACGCCGGGATTCCCTACTTGACGTCATCAGGCCCCGACTCTGGGAGCCAGCAGCAGCCTCCGCCGGTCCCGCCCATCTGGGTGCACGTCATCATTGTGAGCGTCGCTGCGGCCTCCATTCGCCTGCGTGCATCATCACGGAGCCGGATAGTCCCGCGTCACCGGACCCCGCCGCCAGCCAGCAGCCCAGGCAGGGTTCTGCGGAGCTGGCGCGGTCTCCCGTGGCCGTGCCTAGCCTCCACCGCAACCCCACCTCGGCACGCTACTTGTTGGAGTATTTTGCTTAGGACTTTTAAAATAGTTAGTTAACTATTAATTAATTTATTATTTATTTATTACTTCGATTTTATATACCACTCCATCCCAACAGGCTCAGGGCAGTTTACATAAGGCAACATTAACAATAAATACACTAAAAACAATAAAAACAATGCTAAATCCAACAATCAAACAGTCACCCCTAGTACACCTAGTTGCATTGGGTCAGTTTAGATTGAAACCCTGCCAAAATAAAGTTGTTTTACAGGCTCTTCGGAATGCAGGCAACTCTCTAAGGCAGTGTTTCTCAACCAGTGTGCCGGGGCACACTAGTGTGCCGTGAGCGATCATCAGGTGTGCCGTGGGAAATTGGAACCTCCAGGAGGGAGGGGGGAGAGTCTAGTGTGTTGAAGTATAAAAACCCTAAGAAACCTACCTCCATAAAGGCCCCCTCCCCACCCATTGTCTACTTGGTCTCTCCCTCCCCATGCATTGGGAAGGCCCGCCTCCCTTTCCCCAAGTAGAGACCTCCTCTTGCCTCCTGGGGGTTCTGTGTGGGAAGTTTGGCCCAGTTCTATCATTGGTGGGGTTCAGAATGCTCTTTGATTGTAGGGGAACTATAAATCCCAGCAACTACAACTCCCAAATGTCAAGGTCTATTTCCCCTGAACTCCATCTGCGTTCATATTTGGGCATATTGAGTATTCGTGCCAAGTTTGGTCCTGATCCAACATTGTTTGAGTCCACAGTGCTCTCTGGATATAGGTGAACTATAACTCCAAAACTCAAGGCCAATGTCCACCAAACTCTTATAGCATTTTCTCTTGGTTATGGGAGTTCTGTGTGGGAAGTTTGTGTCTTTCTGCCATTCCTGCCAGGATATCTATGTTGAGTTCATCGAAACAGGCCCAGGTTTCACGCTGAGTGTATAAATACATTTAAAAACATATTAACTATATGTATGACTGTGTTAGAGTGTCAATTTGTGTCATTTTGGTTGGTGGTGTGCCCCAGGATTTGGTAAATGTAAAAAGTGTGCCGCGGCTCAAAAAAGGTTGGGAAACACTGCTCTAAGGGCCCGGACCTCATCTGGCAGGGCATTCCAAAGAGTCGGGGCTGCCACCGAAAAGGCTCTCTGTCTGGTAGAGGACAGGTGATAAGTACGAACGGAAGGGACTTCCNATAAGTTATGTTCTTTAGACCGTAGTGATCTCTGGGGAACATACAGGGAGAGGCGGTCCCTCAAGTACACAGGCCGTAGACCATATAAGGCCTTAAAGGTTAACACCAACACTTTGAATGTAATCTGGTACTCTACTGGAAGCCAGGATGGGAGTTATGTGGCATCTAACCAGGGCCCCGGTGAGCAAACGAGCTGCAGCATTCTGCACCAGTTTGAGTTTCCGAATCATGGACAAAGGAAGGCCAATGTAGAGGGCATTACAGTAGTCTAGCCTCGAAATGACCGTCGCCTGGCTCACCGTGGCCAGGTCGCCCTCGGACAGGTAAGATGCCAACCATCTAGCCTGTCGCAGATGGAAAAAATGTGGATCTCCTAACACAGAGACCTGGTCCTCCATAGTCAGCAGCGGGTCCAACTGGACCCCCAGACTCTTTACCAAGGATGACGGGCTGAGAACTTCACCGTCCAGGGTAGGCAGTCGGCACCTCACCACCACCACCACCGGGCGGCCCAACCAAAGGATCTCCGTCTTCGATGGATTCACCTTCAACTGGCTGGCACGTAGCCATCCAGTCACGGCCTCCAGGCACAGATGAAAAGTATCAGGTACGGAGTCCGGTCTGCCCCCCATCCTCAGCACAAGCTGGGTGTCAACAGCATACTGATGACACTACAGACCAAATCTACGCACCAGTCGGGCCAGTTGTCACATGTAGATTACAGGCCTGTTTCCAACTTGCCTTTTTTAGGCAAAGTAATTGAGAGGGCAGCAGCGGATCAGCTGCAACGGTTCCTAGACGACACAGCTGGACTTGATCCCTTCCAGTCCGGCTTCCGTATTGGGCATGGGACGGAGACCGTGCTTGTCGCCATTACAGACCAACTTTGCCACCAGCTGGACCAGGGTGGATCAGCCCTGCTTGTCTTGTTAGATCTGACAGCAGCGTTTGATACTGTAGATCACGCACTGTTGACCCACCGTTTAGCCGGCTCTGGGGTTGGGGGGACTGCCCTTAAATGGGTGGCCTCCTTCCTCCGGGACCGGGGACAATGTGTGGAGGGGGGCGGGGAGGTCTCCGGAAGACTCCCACTTAACTGTGGGGTCCCCCAGGGGGCCATCCTCTCGCCCTTATTATTTAACATCTACATGCGCCCCCTGGCCCAGCTGGCCTGCGACTTTGGTCTGGAGTGTTATCAGTACGCTGATGACACCCAGCTCCTGCTGAGAATGGACGGCAGGCCGGACTCCGTACCCGATTGTTTCCATCTATGCCTTGAAGCCGTGACTGGTTGGCTGCGTGCCAGCCGGCTGAAGGTGAATCCGTCGAAGATGGAGATCCTGTGGCCTGGTCGGCCTGGGCTGGGTGGGTGCCGGTTGCCTACCCTGGATGGCGAGCGGCTTAACCCATCGCCATCGGGTATGAGCTTGGGGGGTCCCACTGGCCTCCTCGCTGACCATGGAGGCTCAGGTCTCCGTGGTCAGCAGGACGTCATTGTTTCACCTCCGTCAGGCTAGGGCGACTGGCACCCTACCTGTCCAGGGAGGACCTGGCCACGGTAATCCAAGCGACGGTCATCTCGAGGCTGGACTACTGTAATGCCCTCTACGTTGGCCTTCCCTTGTCGACAAGCCGGAAACTCAAGCTAGTGCAGAACGCCGCTGCTCGCCTGCTGGCGGGATCGCCAGTGAGAGAGCACATTACACCTATCCTCCGGCAACTGCACTGGCTTCCTATTGAGTACCGAATTGCCTTCAAGGTGTTGGTTTTGACCTTTAAGGCCTTATACGGCCTAGGGCCTGCGTACCTGAGGGACCGCCTTACCCCGTACTTTCCCCCGAGATCACTGCGTTCAGATGAACAGAATCTGTTGCTAGTACCATCAATCCGCTCCTGCCATCTATCCACGACCAGACAGAGAACTTTTTCTGTAGCGGCACCGGTACTCTGGAACTCTCTCCCGGACAGTACCCGAGCTATCTCGGAATTGGCCCCCTTCCGAAGGGCTTGTAAGACTGCCCTTTTTGGCTTAGCCTTTAATTAGGCACACCGGATTAAGAACTATGTCGTATGTCCTCCCATACTCAATGTGGTGATGTAATGTGTTTTTAATGTGCTTTTATGTTTTTATGTTTTTATTGTAGGGCCACATGTTGACATGTTGTGACATGTTGCCCGTTTATACTTACTGTTATCCGCCCCGAGCCTGCTGGGAGGAGCGGAATACAAAAATTAACAATAAATAAATAATAGAGGGGAAAGAATGGCCCCCTGAGGCACCCCACAAGTAAGGGGGAGCCTCTCGGAGACCACTCCACCACTCTTCACCCATAGTTCCCGATCTTGAAGAAAGGAGGCCACCCATTTAAGGGCAGTCCCTCTCACCCCTGTCACGGATTTAGTGCAGTTTTCTAGTTGTTGACTCTAATGTCCTAGGTCCCCTCCACACAGCTGAATAAAATGCCACATTATCTGCTTAATAATAATAATAATAATAATAATAATAATAATAATCTTTATTTGTACCCTGCCACCATCTCCCCAACAGGGACTCGGGGCGGCTTACATGAGGCCAAGCCCAACAATACAACAACCAAGGTAAAATCAATCAAACAACAACATATTCAATATATGGCATCGTGGATTCAGATAACCCAGTTCTAAGCAGATATTGTGGGATTTTTTGCCTTGCTATTCTGGGCTATATGACTGTGTGGAAGGACCCCTTGACACTACCATTAATGCTGCAGTAAGAAATAAGCTGTTTTGCTTCAATCGTCTCTTGGGGCCCTCTGGAAAAAGAAAAATCCCTTTTGGTGTTTCACTTTTTTTCTGTTCCAAGGAAGGGTATACGGAGAGGTGCTCCTAAGATATACGCCTCATCTACACTGCCATATATTGCAGTTTCAAACTGCATTATACGGCAGGGCAGATGCGGCCATAGAGGCTAAAAAAAACAGTCTTGTGAACTGGAGTTACATGTGGTTGATGGGCCACACTTCCCTTTTACTAAGGCCCCTTCTACCTTGCTATATAAAGTCCAGATTATCTGATTTGAACTGGATTATATGGCAGTGTAGACTCATATAATGAGTCCCCAATAGGGGTGAAAGAAATATAGTAAATAAATAAATAAACATGATCCAGTTCAAAGCAGATAATGTGGATTATCTGCTTTGATAATCAGGGTTATAAGACTGTGTAGAAGGGGCCTAAAGGATGTTTATTTTTATTTATTTCTTTATTTATTTTATTTACAGCATTTTAACCCCGCCCTTCTCAACCCCCGAGGGGGGACTCAGAGCGGGGCCACAGCCGAGATGGCCCTGTTCACCGTCCCCGCCAGTCGCATTTGAGATGCTGGCGGGAGCGAGAGCGGGGCCTCTTCAGATAATCTTAAATTGCGGGGTGGGACGTAAAGGCAGATGCGCTTGGACAAGCAAGTTGGGCCAGAACCATATAGAGCAGGGGTGCTCAGGACGTCGATCGCGATCGACTCGTCGATCCTGAGGCCATCTGGAGAAGCTGTGGTAGAAGCTGTGGTAGAGCTAAAGCTGGTGAGGAGGGGGCGGGGCCTGGCGTGGCTTGGCTCCGCCCCCTCTAGAAGTGCCAAATCAGCTGGGATCGATCCCAGCTGATGTGGCACTTCTAGAGGGGGCGGAGCCAAGCCACCCCAGGCCCCGCCCCCTCCTCACCGGCTTTAGCTCTACCACAGCTTCTGCAACCTTGAGAAGGGTAGAGGAGGGTATTACCAAGCCAGTGGTGGCTAGCTATGCCATCACTAACTTGGCATACCCCCCTCTGCCCTGGAGAAGCTATGGTAGAGCTCCAGCCAGGGGGCGGAGCCAAGCCACGCCAGGCCCCGCCCCCTCCTCACCCGCTGGAGCTCTACCACACCTTCGGCAACCTTGAGAAGGGTAGAGGAGGGTATTACCAAGCCAGTGGTAGATAGCTATGCCATCACAGACTTGGCATACCCCCCTCTGCCCTGGAGAAGTTGTGGTAGAGCTCCAGCCAGTGGGCGGAGCCAAGCGGCGCCAGGCCCCACCCCCGCCCCACCAGCTTTAGCTGTACCACAGCTTCTCCAGGGCAGAGGGGGTATGCCAAGCCAGTGGTGGCATAGCTAACCATCACTGGCTTGGCATACCCCCTCTGCCCTGGAGAAGCTGTGGTAGAGCTCCAGCCAGGGGTGGTGGGGCGGAGCCAAGCCGCACCAGGCCCCGCCTCCCCAGCTCCGCCCTGCTTCTCTCAAGGTAGATCTTTCTGTCTTAGATTTATTATAAGTAGCTCGCATGCTTAAAAAGTGTGGGCACCCCTGATATAGAGCTTTATAGGTCAAAACCAGCACTTTGAATAGAGCTTGGGAGTGGACAGGTAACCAGTGGAGCTGACACAGCGGGGGGTGGTATGCTCCCTGTATGTAGCTCCAGTTAGTAATCTAGCTGCCGCCCGTTGGACTAATTCAAGTTTCCGAACCGTCTTCAAAGGCAGCCCCACGTAGAGTGTGTTGCAGTAATCTATACGGGATGTGACCAGAGCGTGGACAATCATAGCCAGATCAGACTTTCACACATTCATAGACAGTATAATAGGGGGAATCAAGTGATGACTTCCAATTATGTTTGAACTACACTTGGATAAACTCTCGTCTTTGCATCACTGCAAAAACACTGATTCTCAAGAGAGCCACTTCACGCCTTCACCTGTGTGACCAAAGACGATGTGCATATGTTGGTGAGCCAATGTGATGTATACTCAGATCACTCCACCTGCTGAGAATGCTTCCAGAAGTGTGTATATCAGGAGAAATAGGAACATACCTCCTCCACAAGCTTTGGAGCACTGAGACCAGCTCTTAAGGGCCCACTCATAAGTGTCCATTTCTTCAAGCAGGACGTTGTTGTTTCCAATGACAGGAAGGAGATCCTCGTGGATGATGTACTTATACATCAAGCTGCTCTTGGAATCATCTTCTTGTGGAATAACCTGGAAACAAAGGAAAGGAGAGGAACTGTCTATTCGTTACACAAATCTGCAGGAATGTGTGAATGTGCTCACAGTCATTACTCTGTACAGATGTCTAAAACTAAACTTCTGAGTCCACACTGCCATATAACCCAGTTCAAAGCAGATAATGTGGGATTTTATACAGCTGTGTGGAAAGGGGTCCCAATTTCTTAAGTAGTTATTCTGGCATAAAGCACCGAAAAAGGGTTGCTACTTATAAGGCATGGTTTAGAACCCAAAAATGGCGATTCTAAAATCAAATTGGGGGGGGGGGGGATGGTTTTTTTATTAGTAATAGAAAGACTTGCAAAAATTTTTCCAAAAAGTTCTAAAATGTAACGTAATTACTAACGAAATTCTAAATTGGTTCTAAAGTCTGAGAAGCAGGGAAACAGGACTGACACTGTTTTAAGCACAGGCAACATTTCCCTTGGTTTCCTTGCAGGGAGATATAAAGCATTAATATATTACTATTATTAGTAGTAGTATTATTATTATTAAATAAAATAGTCAAGGCTTGCTTCTCCAGAGCATTTATTAGAATTAAATAATAAATTCTAATAGTAAGAATGTAGTAAGGGTGATAGTGACCTGGAGGGTATGAGGAACGTGCTCTTGGTAAACTAGAACAGGGCTGTCCAACTGGCCTGGGTCGGGTTATATCTTAGCAGGAAAGGGTCCGCCCACACGGCAGCCCTTTCCCCGCTAAGATATAAGCCGACAAGCCCGGGTCGGGTTATATCTTAGCAGGAAAGGGGCCGCCCGCACGGCAGCCCTTTCCCCGCTAAGATATAAGCCGACCCAAGCCTGGGTCGGGTTATTTCTTAGCGGGGACGGGGCCACCCGCACGGCAGCCCTTTCCAGGCTCCTTTCCCTGCAGTTTAATGTGCTTTTTCCTGAGTCCTCCAGCCGCCCTAGGACTTCCGGTTTCGATCTCTCTATGGTTCTGTCTGGTTTTTCTCTTCCTGGAGGAAGGCCTTTCAGTTAAAGTAGGCCTCGAGCATGGAAAGGCCCCATCTGACTGTGAGTAATGTCTGGGATTTTGGATTTTGGATTTTGGAGGAGGTAATAGGGAGCCTTCCGAAATATTTAGAATTCTAACGAATTTTTGGGCCCAGGGGGTTCGAAAAAGAAAGTCCACTTCCGGGATTGGCCTTGCGATCCGTAAAAGCTCAAAAGTCCCATTACATACGAATCACTTACGACTTCTTTTAATTTCCGTTACTTTTTTCTCATGCCTACTATTTATATATTCCCGCATATATGCACTAATGTGTCAACCTATAATGTTGTAGTTGAGTCTTAGGCTGAGAGAGAGGAGTTTGTAGCTAGAAATGCCAAACGGTCTACTCGTGAGCAAGAGTCGGATGAGGAGCACGAAAGGAAGAGACTGAGGCAAATACTTAGTGAGTCTTTTGGGGATGAAACATTTCTGGGTTTTTCAGAGGATGATGGGAGTGGGGACGAGGAGCAGTTACTGGGAGGTATGGATGATGGTCCATAGAGTATTGAAGGAGACTCTAATGAGATGGATTGGACTAAGGTGCAACAAATACATGATGTCTGCTTGGAACCCACTAGCAGTGATTCATTTGCAGGGTTCACGGGAGATGGGAGTTGGAGTGCTGGGAATGGGTCTCATGAGGACTGTTAGGGAGAGTTGAGTCGACGCAGGATACGGATCGCCTGGAGAGAAAGACAAAGGGCGGCACGGGAGGAGATGCTGGCAGCTGAAGGAAATGGGGAAGGGGCGTTGGTGCAATCAAGCTCTGAGGAGGACTGAATAAAGAGGGCTCGCAATTAACCATTCCTTGCAGCTGGCAAGGTGTTGTTCTTGCTATCCAGGCCATTGCCTTCTGAGCTGGGTCGCTGCTGGACTGATAGCTGGACTGACCGTGGACGTGGAATTCTGGATTTTGGTATTGTATTTCGTGGGCTTCCGCATCTTTGTATCCTGCTTTTGACTGCACCACCCTAAATCCCTTCTGTGCTAGATTTCCCTGCTTCTTCGTATTGGACTCGGGATTGTCTTGACTTTGCTGCTTTGTTTAAATTCTTCCTGGTTTGACGTAAGGACTGACTGACGACTCCATTCATCCTGTTTTCCTCCTGGCGTGATGTTTGGACTGTGTGATGACGCTACTACTTCTTTGACAACACTGTTGTAGTCGAACCAGGAAGCCCCGAATCCAGAAGGTCAAACCGCAGAGAGTCCCCAGTATTCCTTTTGGCCCATGGCCTAAGTTGCACCAGTACCAGACCCCTTTTCCCCCCTTCCCTTCTGCCTCACTCAGTTCCATACATCACACTGCACCAACTTCGTCCCTCCCAGTACACCCAGCCACCATTGCCTCCCATTGCCCCATCCACACAACATTTGCACAGCCAATAGAACCCATGCATTCAGTATCCACAAGTTGGAAGTTCCCCCAATTTGCCCCGTTGTTGCCCCAAGGCACTCTGCCTCTTCCCCATCTTGTCTCTGCTCTTTTCTTCTCCCGTTCTCCCTCCCATGCCTGGGGAAAGCCCGAAAAGCGGCCGCTCGCAATCAGTGGCCTGGCTCCCAGCTGGGACCTGAAGTTCACCCAAGGACACTGGTCACGGACTCCTCTTGCTGCTATTCTCACTGCTTTGCACCCCAAGCCCCAAAGACTCTGCAGTTCCCAAGGACAGTAATTACATCAAGGAGAACTACAACTCCCAGAAGGAAGGCAGCCCTGCGTTGTCTGTTTTAAAGATCATAACTCTGGGAGCAAGAACTGTATGGGAATGTACTGGGAAATTGCTGGGGATCTCCCTGTATGTACAGTGTGGCTTCATAAGTTTTCCCTTTGACCCCTTGTAACCCTTCCCTTCCCCTCCTTGCCCTTGGTTAAGAAAGATTGCCTTGAGGGTGTTTTACTATGTTTTGTCAAGAGGAAATGCGACTGCGCCCTGCTCCCGAAATCTTTGCGGATCACCATATTCATATTGCATGTGCCTTCTGATGGAAATCTTGTTATGGATAAGCTAAGCTCTTGACTTAAGCCCCCGTTCCATCAGTCCTGAGGCAGGTTTAACGGTCGGATTTCCAGTCTAACTAAACTCGCCTTTGGAGCCTGGACAATAAAAAGTTTGCTCTTCACAGCGGGTGCCACAGCTGGCCTCGGAACCCAGGTGTGCCCCAAAATAAGTCCTTTTGTCACCCGAAGGTTTGAGTGAATTACTATCATCAGGCCTCTTCCCTTTTTCCTCTTTCATTCTCAAGAATGACGTACCATCTCATTAATCCCATCACTCCCAGGTGTCACCCCAGGTCGTTTACCTGGCCAGGATTCTTTGTTTTATTCATATGCCATATTGACAGCGATTTCCGTCTGAGCTCCCTTCCCGGACATTCCATATATGGCCACAGACTCCTGATTGGCTAGGATGGCGAATGGGAGTAAGCGCCGATAGGCTCCCAGAGCTGGTCAACATCCCGCCCATCAGCTGGTCTCAACGTTCCGACCAATCACCGACGGAGCCGGCCCAGAAGGGGGGCAGGCGGGAAATTCAATTGTTTTGACAGTTCTGTAACCTTTAAAAACCAATGTTTTGAATGTACATGCATGCGTTCTTTGCGGGAATCAGGGTATTGCGGTTCGCATTCTCTCAGCTGAGCAGAATAAACAATTTCATGGCATCTACCTTGCAGTATTGGTGAGCATAATTGGATCTACGGGAGGCGGGTAGACTACGAGGACCTAGTCGCTCCGGGCTCGCCAGGTTAACCGAACCCTCGCGGCCTCTGTCCCGCAGTCGGTCTGTGGGACTTGTCCAGTTGTCCAACAACAGGCCTGTGGGATTGGCGGTTGTTCGATAACACTGTTACCATCTGTTTGTTACTCTGCCTTGGAGTAGCCTATTCTTCTTGGCTGGTTGTGACCTTGGGCTGCTCGCACGCACTCTCTCAGCCTCATTTACTCTTGTGAAGGAGTTGGAACTTGGAATTTTCTACCTTTTGGTTTGTCTCATCATCTTGCTGCGCCTTTTGTCTTATTTGAGATGCTGTGAGAAGCTTTGGGGCTGCTGCTAATAAACCCTAACTATTCACCTTATTGTGCCTGGCTTCTTAAGGTGGTCTGGTTCATGACATATAAGCTCTGTGCCAAAACTCACCAAGACGCTGATGGCTTCATGTAGGGGTCCACTGGTTTTCAAGCTTTCCTTGCCATTTTCAACTGTGTAATCCCATTCCAAGCCCATTTCTAGGAAGGTGTTGCTCTTGACATCTTTGCCCTTGGAGTTAAGAATGAAGTTGCCAGAAGCTTGGTTCTTAACAGCTGCAGAAAGAAGTGGATAAAGTAAATTTCCTTGTTATGTCTTTCTTTGTGCATGGCAGAGGAAAACGATGCAAAAGGAATTAAGGTAGAGGCCACAACCCATTCTACGCCAGTGCTGTCCAACTTCTACCGGACCTAGGGCCGGACTTCCAGTCACTGATGGCCTGGGGGGGGGGCGCTCTGCGCCACTTCGTCCCGCCCCCGGCCACCCCCCCGGCCACGCCCCCGGCCCCTCCTCCTAAAGTGTCACGCCAGCCTCAGAAGCGGCGATTTCGCTTCTGAGGCTGGCGTGACACTTTAGGGGGAGGGCAAGCCAAGGGGAGCCCTCCATGACTTCACCACCTCCTCCTAAAGTGTCACGCCAGCCTCCTCCTCTGTTCTGCCTCTCCCACCGGCGCGCCGATCAGAGCGCCGGTGGGAGAGGCAGAACGGAGAAGGCGTGCCTAAAGAGGAGGAAGGGAAGCGCTTGCCTTCCTCCTCTTTAGGCATGCCTCCTCCCCCCCTCCCTCCCCCCGGCGTTCCCGATTGGTGCGCCGGGGGGGAGAGGTGGGACGGAGGAGGAGGAAGGGAGCAGGCGGGGCTGGGTGACGTCAGGCGCAGCACCGGCGCCACACCTAACGTCACCCAGCCCCGCCCCGGAGATCGAATTTTTAAAAAATTTATTTTAAAAAGTATTATTTTTTGCAGGGTAGGCGGGGGCCATAGGGAAGGGGCTGGGGGGCCGTATATGGACCCCGGGCCGCCGGTTGGGCAGCCCTGTTCTAGGCTTATGTAAGCTATGGGTGCAGCTTCACTGTAAATGGAATGCAGTTTAACACCACTTTAACTGCCATGGCTCAATGTCTTCTCTGCTGAATTGTGCTGGTGCTTCACCAGACTACAACTTGCATGGGACTCCCACAGCACTGAAGCATGATAGTTAAAGTGGTTTCAAACTGCATTCATTCTACAGGACAAATGTAAAAATTGATCAACTTTCTAATAATAACTTAATGATTAGGTCCGAATTCAGACAGACAGAGTTTTGGAGCATACTCCTGACCTCACGATCGTGTTAAAAAAACAAAGTATGGATCATCGATGTCGCAATCCCAGGTGACAACAGGACTGCAGACAAACAACTGGAAAAGCTGAAGATTTAAAAATCGAAATGCAAAGACTCTGGCACAAGCCAGTCAAGGGGGTCCCAGTGGTGATCGGCACACTGGGTGCAGTGCCTAAAGACCTTGGTCGGCACTTAAACACAATCGGTGCTGATAAAATTACCATATGTCAGCTGCAGAAGGCCACCTTACTGGGATCTGCACACATTATTTGCCAATACATCACACAGTCCTAGACACTTGGGAAGTGCCCGACGTGTGATCCAATACAACAGCCAGCAGAGTGATCTTGTCTGCTGTGGACTCAACTTGTTGTGTTTCAAATAGTAATAATAAGTATTGGCTGTTGCCAGTAGATTTAAAAACAACTACAAAACTTAGTTTTGGGCTTCAATCTGTGGAGAAACTTTACCAGAACCCACTGTCTCCCCTTCTCTCCTGCAGAAAATACTACTAAAATAATAATAATAATAATAATAATAATCCCAGCAAACAAAAAGAAAAGTCTCATTCTCAGAAAACCTATCTACCTACCTATAATTTCATTTCTTTGCAAACAAGTTCTCTCTGTTTATATTTTTCTCTGGGTTCTAAAAAGAAAAGTAATTCCTAAGAATCAGGGGATGACTCAAACGTTATGAAACTGGGCGGGCTCACAGTGGTAGATTTGTTCTGCAAGTGTGGTCATTTTCATCCTAATAGCCCTAAAAATGATGGGTAGGGTCCGGGAGGCATGCTAAAATTGATCCACTGATGTCCCGGAATTTGGTCAGCAAAAAAGGATCGAGGTTCAGCCAAAATGCACAAGCCTACTTAGAGGCGCTTGTTTCTTCCTCTGTAGAGGTGAAGTAATGAATGATACTCCAATACCCTCACTCCTCACAGGGTATCATTTAAAACCCTATATTTTCTGGGGGGAAGCCAGCATGATATAGAGCAGGGGTCAGGAACCTTTTTGACTCAGAGAGCCATAAAAGCAAAATATTTGGAAATTCATTTCAGTGAGAGCCATATAATATATATAATATATTTTAAGACTGAATTCAACTAAATGTGAGTATATATGTACATACTATGAGAAAAGGATTCCCCCGGCAGAATGATGGTGCATATGTCCAACTGAAGAATCCGTAGACCAAGACCAATGCTGGAGCAATCCGCAAACAATACGGGCAAGAAAGCAGTGTGTAAATAAAGCTCTACAATGCTCCCAGGCTCCATGGGAAGGCAGAGAGGAATGAAGTTCACATGAGACTGCTGCGGAGGACCAAAGCAATCAATTGCCGAATGGGGGTTGGAAGAACGCTCTAGGCAAACCGCTCAGAGGGGTGAGCAATGTGTACATACAGTAGCTTCACAAAAGTCCAATAAATCCACGGGATGGATCACAACGTCCGTGGGGGTACACCCACACATTGCTCGCCCCTCTGAGCGGCTTGCCTAGAGCAGGGGTGCTCACACTTTTTCAGCATGGGAGCTACTGATTAAAAAACCAAGTCCCAAAGATCACCTGCCCAGAAATGTAAAACGTATAACTATTTCTTATTTATTTATTTATATTTATTATTCATTTTTATGTACCGCTCCTTCCAGCAGGCTCGGGGCAGTTTACATAAAACGAAGTTATAAAACATCAACATTTCAATTTAATAACAACAATATAAAACAGAGCATAAAAATACATCCAACCACCCCATTTCTCCCACACTGCCATATTACCACACATATTATCAGTCAGAAAGTAAGAAGAGAGGCTGTTGAACTGCAAGGCCATTTAATACGCAGCAAGGTAAACAAAGGGGCATGCAAAAATACATCCAACCACCCCATTTCTCTCACATTTCCATATTCCCCAACATATATTTCTCAAGGAACAAAGCAAGCAGAGAGGCTTTGGAGCTAAAAGGCCATTTTTAAACATTAAAAATAAACAAAGAGACATGCCACAGAACAATCAAGCACCCACCCCAAAGTAAAAAGACCAACCTTTGAGATGCGGTAAGGAAATGACCCCAAAGCGTCCTTCTTCTCCTCCTCCGTCGTTGCTTCTATTTCCACGCCGCCAGCATGCATGCCGCCTCCAAGAGCTCACGGGAAATCCGAGAGGCAGAATGGGCGCTTCTGCGCATGAGTGCGGGGCCAGCCATACATCGCGTCATCCAGGCCCGCCCCCTTTGGTCTCCTACAACTCTAAGTAGCTGGAGAAGGACGGAGGGAGGAGGAGGAATCCAAAAGAGGGGGCCCATTCTGCCTCTTGGACTCTGGAGCTTTTGGAGGTGGCGCGCGAGCAGGAGCGGGGGAGGAGCAATGACGGAGGACTTCTGTGCAGCGTTCAGGTGCGCATGAAGAGGCCCAACAGCATAAAACCTGGTCAGGGGCCTGAAGATCACTAGGATGAGGCCCGAAGATCACCCTGGTGATCCTGATCACCATTCTGAGCACCCCTGGCCTAGAGCATTCCTCCAATCCCCATTTGGCGATTGATTGCTTTGGTCCTCTGCAGCAGCCTCATGTGAACTCCGTTCCTCTCTGCCTTCCCACGGAGACTGGGAGCATTGTAGAGCTTTATTTACACACCGCTTTCTTGCCCGTATTGTTTGGGAATTGCTCCAGCATTGGTCTTATCTGAAAAGCTGACATCTGCGAACCAGATGCAATCATCAAAAGAGCCACACCTGGCTCGCGAGCCATAGGTTCCCGACCCCTGATATAGAGCAGTGCTTCCCAACCGCTGTGACAGTAGTGTGCCGTGACGGACCTCCTGCTGTGCTGCAAGAAAAGCTCTCTGCCCCCTTCCTTCCCCCCTCCTTCTGCTGAATTCCTGCTGCTTGAGGGAGGAGGAGGGAGGGCCGGGTGGTGGCGAAGAAAAAGAAGAAGGGGTCAGGGCGCTGCCTCCTTCAGCCATTTCCCCAGCCAGCCTCCAATCCGCCATGACTCCCGCCATGACTCCCGCCCCTCACTCGCTGAAGCCGCGCAGAGGAGGAGCCCCACCCACTGAAGCCCGTCCACCGCTCATGCTCCTCCTCCTCCGTGTGGCTTCAGCTGTCCCACAGCTTCTCTAGACTTGAGGGGACAGTGCCAAGCCAGCATTGTGCTGGCTCTGCCACCGCTGGCTTGGCACTGCCCCCTCAAGGCTGGAGAAGCTCTGGGAGAGCTGAAGCCACACGGAGGGGGCGGGGCATGGCGCGGCCTGGCCCCTCCCCCTCCCCTGGCTTCGGCACTCCCAGCAGCTGCTCCCAGCAGGCCACCATCCCCCAGCCATTCTTTACTGTGTTAGAGTGTCATTTTGTGTCATTTTGGTTGGTGGTGAGCCCCTGGATTTTTTTAATGTTAAAAGTGTGCCACAGCTCAAAAAAGGTTGGGAAACATTGATATAGAGGTTTGAGTGCTGCTTTATGATTCTGGAAACAAGAGTTCGAATCCCTGCACAGTCATGAAAGTCACAGTCTTGGAGGCAGGCAATGGCAATGGTCAAATCTGGCAAAGGAGACCCCATAAGTTTGGAAACTACTTGAAGGCACACATTAGCAACATCAATTTTAGAAAAGTGCTGCTACATACGTTTACTTTGTAAAGCATTCTAGCCTGATATTCTGAGTTCAGTGCAAATGTTGTTGTTAGGGATTACTCCTACATCATATTTTTCATTGCACACAAAGCCCTGCAGTGACTATTTACACTATGGAAATGATGACAAAATGAAATTGGCACAGGCCACAAAGGTAAAAACACATTCTCAAAATACGAATCTAACTTTCCACTCAAGGTTAGCAATGTGGAAGTTAATATTCAATAAGTGCCGGCTTGGAAATTACATCCTGCAATTCAGCCAACGTTAAGCACGATTAAAAAAAAACTGTGGAAGTTTCTCCCATTACGATAAGGATGACTTTAATGCTCACTGGACCGAATCCTAAAATTGTCAACAAGCTCTTTTTTGATAACTAAAATGTTGAAAACACCTTTTTGGGAAAACAATGTAAGATGAGATATTGATTCTCACCCAACTCAAGGAACATGTTTGGCTCTTACCAAGTGTATGGGCAGCAGGCTCCATCTCCTCAATCTGAACATGCCTGGCGCCAGCTGGAATCTCAAACATTTTCAAAGCACCCACTGAAAATTCCATAAGAAAAAAAAACACATTCTTATTACTAAATGCACTGTAGTCAGATATAAGGTCCATGAAACACCTCTCCTGAAGCAGCACATGCCTTCACTTAAAGCACACATGTCAAACTCAAGACCCGTGGGCAAAATCTGGCCCACCATGTAATTTTCTGTGGCTTTCCAAATGTTGGACTCTATCTCCTGTATTCCACATCATTTAACATCATAACTGGGTCGCCCGGGTGATGTTAATGTCCAGCTTCCGAGCCTGGACGGTGCGGTGTTATGCCCATCGCCTTCCGTAAAGAGCCTGGGGGTCCATTTGGACTCCCAGCTGACCATGGAGGCCCAGGTCTCTGCGGTCAGCAAGATCGCTTTTTTCATCTGCGACAGGCAAGGAGGCTGGCCCCCTATCTCTCCCGGAACGATCTGGCCACGGTGATCCAAGCCACAGTCATCTCAAGGCTGGATTACTGCAACGCGCTCTACGTTGGCCTTCCTCTGTCGGTGACCCGGAAGCTCAGGCTAGTGCAGAACACTGCCGCCCGGCTCCTGTCTGGCACGCCAGCTGGCGCCCACATAACACCTGTTTTGCAGGATCTGCACTGGCTGCCTTACACGGCCTGGGGCCAGCGTATTTGAGGGACCGTCTCACCCCATATTGCCCTCCGAGATCACTTCGGTCTGAGGACTCCAATCTCCTGGAGATACCTTCAGCTAAACTCGCAAGGCTGACTGCTACCCGCCGGAGGGCGTTCTCTGTCATAGCACCTACGCTGTGGAACGCCCTCCCGGCCGGAACTCGGGCTATGAAGGACTTGCTCCCGTTTAGACGGGCCTGTAAAACATACCTGTTTAAGCAGGCCTTTGGTGAGTAAGTCCTGCCCATGCCCCGCCATCTATTCGTTCTTCTGAGGATGATGTGCTGTTCATTGTTTTAACTGTGTTATTAATTACTGTACTGCTGTTGTTTTTAATTGTTTTTAACTGCTTATTGCCTGTATTTTACTGTGCCCTTCGGCTCCTGTAAGCCGCCGCGAGCCTCAGGGAGTCGGAGGCATAGAAGCCCGAATAATAAATAAATAAATAAATAAATAAACTAGAGCTCATGGGAAGTGGAATACAATGACACCTAGAAGACTGCAGTTTGTTCTGTTTAGTGGGGTTTGGGTTTAGATATATGGCTTGTGGATATGATGTCCAACTTTAAAATGTCCTCTAACCTTTCCCCACCTCAGAGCCACAAGTGCCATTGGGTAATAATTCCAATTATCCCCAGTTCACATAGAGCAAATTGGATGTTTGTACATTGATCAATCTTGGCTTTCCTTTGTGAATAAAGATTCTTAGGAAGGACTTATCCCACGCTTTCTAGAAGCGTGTTGGTGACTAAAAAGGCCAATCCGAGATAGGCAAGTCCGGTTGCAGAAAGCACAGCAGAAAGTCTCCTTGGGTGATGTTGTTTCCAGGTTGCGGTTCTTTCTGGGTTGTTGTTTCTCTTCGAGACTCGTTCGGCGTGACTTCTCGAAAGAGGCGGCAGCATTGTGGATACTGTGTCTCCATGCCTCCCGATGTGAGGCCAGGGTGGACCATTGTTGGTGTTCAATCTGGCAGAGCCTGAGATGTTGTTTGAGGGAGTCCTTATATCTCTTTTTGGGGGCACCTCTCTTGCGCTGACCCATGGCGAGTTCACCATAGAGTAGTATCTTTGGGAGGCAGTGGTCCTCCATCCTAGAGATGTGCCCTGCCCAGTGCAGCTGTTTTCTTAATAGCATGGCCTCAATGCTGGTGATCCCTGCTTGCTCAAGGACAGCAACATTCGTCACATAGTCAGTCCAATGTATATTTAGGATTGTGTGAAGATGAAAGTGTTTGAGGAGTCGTAGGTGTTGGCAATAGGTGACCCATGTTTCAGGCCCATATAAGAGAATAGACAGTACGAAAGCTCTGTACACACTGATTTTGGTGTTTTGCCTGAGGTGTTGGTTACTCCAGACTCTTTTATGAAGCCTTCCGAATGCACTCTATGCCTTTGCTAATCTGTGATCTATCTCTTTGTCAATCTTGGCGTCTGAAGAGATTATGCTTCCCAGGTAGGTGAACTGCTGAACGAACTTAAGCACAGATGTGCCTATGTTGACGTGGGGATGATGGTGTTCTTCCTGTGGTGTGGGCTGGTAGAGGACTTCCGTTTTCTTCAGGCTGACTTCCAGCCCAAACAGCTCTGCAGCTGTTGCAAAGCAGGATGTTAGGCGCTGCAGAGCTGCTTCTGTACGGGCGACAAGGCCAGCATCGTCAGCAAAAAGCAGCTCACGGACTAGATAGAGTCTTAGTGGTCGCTGTTACCCGTTTCTGGTCTGGAGTTGTTTAGCCGCTTGTGCTCCCTCTAGTTCAGGGGTGCTCACACTTTTTCAGCATGCGAGCTACTTATAAAACAACCAAGTCAAAATGATCTACCTACCCACTACTCAGAGAACCGTAAAAACAAAATATTTGGAAATTTATTTCAGTGAGAGCCATATAAAATATTTTAAGACTGAATTCAACTAAATGTGAGTATAATAAGCCCCTGAATTTATTCATAATAATAATGATGATGATTATATTCATTCAGCCTCTGCTACTGCTACTACTACTAATAATAACAATAACAATAGGTTCCTGGAGTAGAAAGAGACCTCCAAGGGCCTTCCAGTCCAACCTCCTTCTGCCATAAGGGAAAAACACAATCAAAGCATTCCTAACAGATGGCCATTCAGCCTCTGATAATAATAATAATAACAATAATAACAATAATAATAACAATGGGTTCCTAGAATAGGATGAGACCTCCAAGACCTTCTGCACCTGGGCGGTGTCAGGAGCCTGCGGGGCGGGACCGAGCCTTCCTCCCGCCCTGCCTGCGATCTACCAGGATGCCCTACGGCCTACGCGATCTACCAGTAGATCGCGATCTACCTAATGAACACCCCTGCTCTAGTTTATCAGTTTTATACTTGTTCTTATCTGTGCAATGCTTTTGACATGAAATAAATAAATTATTATTATTATAGTTCGACTTCCTATACCGCTCTATCCAAAGGCTCAGAGCGGTTCACAGTCTAAACATAAAATACAGCAGTGCACAGACAAAACAATACAACACAAGAGGAGGGTCCTACAGCTAAGAAAGGGGAGGGGAGCCAGGCTCAGGACCGCAGGGTCCATGAGCTACCCAAGGTCTAGCCAGCAGTGGCTCGACCATCGAACGAGGGGAGCCTAGGAGGGCCCCACAAGTCCAGCAATGTCCTAAGAGTTCCTAGATCCGTTGGGAGATGGTCACCACAAACCTATGTATTCTCAACCCATCTTCCATAAATTGATACCAATGAACCAGAGTACAAACAGACATATCAAATGCAGTGTCATCACATCATGCATTTTCGCACACAACCATTAATAGTGAATGTTAGCAGTTGCAACATATAGCGAGGGCCTTTCCACACAGCCATATAACCCAGGATATCAAGACAGATAATCCACAATATCTGCTTTGAACTGGGTTATCTGAGTCCACACTGCCTTATAATCCAATTCAATGTGGATTTTATACAACCTCGTGGAAGGGGCCTGTGGCAAAACGGTTTCTCATCTATCCATTAAATATAAAAAGAACCGCACGTTAAAGCAGGCAGCGAGGAGGCAGATAGCCAACTTTAGTGTGGTACTACTTTAACACACATAATTATCCAAAAACATCAGGGAAAACAGAGAGTTGTGTTCTCTTGATAACAGTAATGCTGGGGCAAAGATATCTTAATCAATCACCACTCTGTTTTTGGGTTCTTGCTGTAATTTGGACGATTCTTCCTAACTGTGGTTCTAGTATAACTTCTAGAAAAGTACTAAAATCACCCTGACCTTTAGGGGAGGAGGAAGTTTGATACTCTTCAACTCTTACCTGCTTGCTTAGGGGATTTCACCAAAGTCCCTTTAACTGTCCGGCAGTGGGAGTTGTCACCTCCGCAAACACCACACTTGTCATCCTGCTTCAGAGACCCAATTTCTTTGTCACAACCAACATGCTGTGACCGTCACGAGGAAAAGAAACATAAAGAGAATGGGCACTGTGGTTAGATTTCAGAATGGGAACTTCATCAACAGATTTTAACCAGCCACCAGCAATTATACAGATCAGTTGAACAGTAGCTCAGCACTCTTCTTTTTCATGCATTTATGGAAACCCTGATAATAATCAGTCAAGTCTAGTTGATACACTAAGACCATGACTAAGGCCTCGAAGCCATTACTGGATGGCTGCGAGCCAGTAGGTTGAGGGTGAATCCGGTGAAGACGGAGATCTTGTGGCTGGGCCGCCCGGGTGGGGTAGATGTCCAGCTTCCGACCCTGGACGGCGCGGCGTTATGCCCATCGCCTTCCGTGAAGAGCCTGAGAGTCCATCTGACTCTCAGCTGACCATGGAGGCCCAGGTCTCTGCGGTCAGCAAGGTGGCCTTTTCCATCTCCGACAGGCAAGGAGGCTGGCCCCCTATCTCTCCCGGAACGACCTTGCCACGGTGATCCAAGCCATGGTCATCTCGAGACTTGACTATCGTAACGCGCTCTACGTTGGCCTTCCTTTGTCGGTGATCCGGAAGCTCAAGCTGGTGCAGAACACTGCCGCCCGGCTCCTGTCTGGCTCTCCAGCAGGTTGCCATATAACACCTGTTTTGCAGGACCTGCACTGGCTGCCAATTGAGCACCGGATTGCCTTCAAAGTGTTGGTTCTCACCTTTAAGGCCTTGCACGGCCTGGGGCCAGCGTATCTGAGGGACCGTCTCACTCCATATTGCCCTCTGAGATCACTGCGGTCCGAGGATGCTAATTTCTTGAGGTACCTTCGGGCGGCTGGCACGGCTGACATCCACCCGCCGGAGGGCGTTTTCTGTCATAGCTCCCACGCTGTGGAACGCCCTCCCGGCCGACACCCGGGCAATGAAGGACCTGCTCCCGTTCAGGCGGGCTTGTAAAACCTATTTGTTTAGGCAGGCCTTCGATGGGTAGGCCCGTGCGCCTTGGTTGTGCCACTACCTCAACTGTGTTGTTGTTTTTACTGTGTTGCTTGTTTTTAATTGTTCTTAACCTTCTGTATTTTATTGTGCCTTCGGCTCTTGTAAGCCGCCGCGAGCCTTCGGGAGTCGGCGGCATAGAAACCCGAATAAATAAATAAATAAATAAATAAATGATGGCGAACCTATGACATGTGTGTCAGCACTGACATGCGTAGCCATTTTTGATGACACACAGTCGCAGACAGAGATGTTTGGGATCGCATGCCGAGAAGGACATTTCATCCTTGGCTCCTGCATGGCTAGATGCAGAAACCTAGGATGAAACATTTGTTGTAGTGTACTGTAGACACTCTGTACTGGAGGTCTGCGCCAGGCTAGGCGGCTGGCACCCTACCTCTCCGTGAACGACCTGGCCATGGTGATCCAGGCGACGGTCATCTCGAGACTGGATTACTGTAACACCCTTTACATCGGCCTACCCTTGGGGATGATTCGAAGCTCAAGTTAGTGCAGAATGCTGCGGCACGCCTTCCGCCGGGCACTGGCGAGATGCTATATTACACCAATATTGCGGCAACTGCACTGGCTGCCCACCGAGCACCGGATCTCCTTCAAGGTATTGGTGTTAACCTTTAAGGCCTTGTATGGTCTTGGGCCAGTGTATTTGAGGGACCGCCTTTCACCATATTGTCCCCAGAGATCCCTACGCTCCGGTGTACAAAATCCTCTCAACGTCCCCTCCATCCGGCAACTCCACCTGTCCTCAACAAGACAAAGAGCATTCTCGGTGGTGGCACCAACCTTATGGAATGCCCTACCTGAGGAAGTCAGAGGAATCGGGGAACTGTCCTCTTTTCGCCGAGCCTGCAAGACGGCTCTTTTTCGCCTGGCTTTTCCAGTTGAGTAACTGTTATGCTTTCTATGTAGTTTAGCTTAATTTTAGAATTATTTTAGCGCTAGTAATGTTTTAGATTAAATCATTGCTTATCTGCTTTTACACCGTTGTTCTATAATGTCAGTTCTACGCCTGATTTTTTACCTGTTGTAAACCGCTCCGAGCTTCTAGAGCAGTGTTTCTCAACCTGGGGGTCGGGACCCCTGGAGGGGTCACAAGGGGATGTCAGAGGGGTCACCAAAGACCATCAGAAAATACAGTATTTTCTGTTGGTCATAAGGGTTCTGTGTGGGATGTTTGCCCCATTCTATCATTGGTAGGGTTCAGAATGCTCTTTGATTGTAGGTGAACTATAAATCCCAGCAACTACAACTCCCAAATGTCAAAGTCTATTTTCCCAAACTCCACCAGTATATACATTTGGGCATATTGAGTATTTGTGACAAGTTTGGTCCAGATCCATCACTGTGTGAGTTCACAGTGCTCTCTGGATGTAGGTGAACTACAACTCCAAAACTCAAGGTCAATGCCCACCAAATCCTTCCAGTATTTTTTGTTGGTCATGACGGTTTTATGTGCCAAGAATGGTTCATTTCCGTCATTGGTGGAGTTCAGAATGTTCTTTAATTATAGGTCAACTATAAATCCCAGCAAACTACAATTCCCAAAGGACAAATTCAATCCCCTCCCAACCTCACCAGTATTCAAATGTGGGCGTATTGGATACTTGTGCCAAATTTGGTCCAGTGAATGAAAATATATCCTGCATATCAGATATTTACATGACGATTCATAACAGTAGCAAAATTACAGTAGCAACAAAAATAATATTGTGGTTGGGGGGTCACCACAACATGAGGAACTGTATTAAGGGGTCACAGCATTAGGAAGGTTGAGAAACACTGTTCTAGAGGGAGCGGTCTAGAAGCCGAAAGAATAAAATAAATAAATAAAACAACAGAAGTCCGTCACAGAGCTTCTATTTCTGGGACTTCTGGTTAGGTCGTTCGGGGATCTCTGACCTCACTTCTGGCCGGCGGAGCAAGGAGCAGCGGAATGCCATGAGAGGCACATCTCTGGCGCCCTGTGATCACCATTACCAGCAACCACATACCAACGCCAACCATAATCCAATACTGTTCTGGGGTGTTGTGGATTTCTAACTGACCATCATTACTGAGATAAGTGAAGTTTGGGGGGGGGGGGCTGGGAGAGGCGAGGATCTGAGTTATGGGTGCCATTTCCTGCCATATATTATAATTATACATTTTGTTATTTAAACTATAAATATTGCAAAATTATAGTTTTTTTCTCGAAGTGACGCCCCACTCGAGTTATGCTTGGTTTTTTGGCAAATTTTGACACACCAAGCCCAAAAGGTTGCTCATCACTGCAGTAAGAACCATGCCTGAAACCATGGCTTGTTAGAACTTGCCGGGAGGGGTTACGAGGCCCCCTAGGCACGATCATAAATAGCTCCCTTGAGCAAGGAGTCTTCCCGGGGGGACTAAAAGAGGCAATGGTGAGACCGCTGCTGAAGAAGCCGAATTTAGATCCTTCGGCTCCCTCCAATTACCGGCCAGTTTCCAACTTGCCTTTTTTCGGCAAGGTATTGAGAGGGCAGCAGCGGATCAGCTGCAGCAGTTCTTGGAAGACACAGCTGGACTTGATCCCTACCAGTCCGGCTTCCGTATTGGGCACGGGATGGAGACCGTGCTTGTCGCCATTACAGACCAACTTCGCCGCCAGCTGGACCAGGGCGGATCGGCACTGCTCGTCTTGTTAGATCTGACGGCAGCTTTCGATACTGTAGATCACGCTCTGTTAACCCACCGTTTAGCCGGCGCCGGGGTCGGGGGGACCGCCCTTAAATGGGTGGCCTCCTTCCTCCGGGGCCGGGGACAACGTGTGGAGGGGGGCGGGGAGGTCTCCGGGGGGTCCTCACTTGATTGTGGGGTCCCCAGGGGCCATCCTCTCCCCTTATTATTCAACGTGTATATGCGCCCCCTGGCCCAGCTGGCCCGCGACTTTGGTCTGGAGTGTTATCAGTATGCGGATGACACCCAGCTTCTGCTGAGAATGGACGGCAGGCCGGACACCGTACCCGATTGTTTCTATCAGTGCCTCGAAGCCGTGACTGGCTGGCTGCGGGCCAGCCGGCTGAAGGTGAACCCGTCGAAGACGGAGATCTTGTGGCCTGGTCGGCCTGGGGGGTGGGGTGAGTGCCGGTTGCCTTCCCTGGACGGCGAACGGCTTAACCCGTCGCCTGTTGTTAAGAGCTTAGGTGTTCAGTTGGACCCCCTGCTGACCATGGAGACCCAGGTCTCTGCGGCCAGCAGGGCGTCATTCTTTCACCTACGACAGGCTAGGCGACTGGCACCCTACCTCTCCAGGGATGATCTGGCCACGGTGATCCAAGCGACGGTCATCTCGAGATTAGACTACTGTAATGCCCTCACGTTGGCCTTCCCTTGGTGACAATTCGGAAACTCAAGCTAGTGCAGAATGCCGCAGCTCGCTTGCTGACGGGAACGTCGGTAAGGGAGCATATTACGCCCACCCTTCGGCAGCTGCACTGGCTGCCTGTTGAGTACCGAATTGCCTTCAAGGTGTTGGTGTTAACCTTTAAGGCTTTACACGGCCTAGGGCCTGCATACCTGAGGGACCGCCTTGCCCCATACGTACCCCCGAGATCACTACGTTCAGGGGAGTCTAATCTTCTCCTGATTCCATCGGTCCGCACCTGCCACTTGTCCGTGACTAGGCAGAGGGCCTTCTCCGTGGCGGCTCCGGTACTCTGGAACTCTCTCCCAGATGATGTCCGTGCCGCCACGGAGCTCATTCCGTTCCGCAGGGCCTGTAAGACCGCCCTGTTCAAACTGGCCTTTGGCTAGGTGAATAAGCCAAATGTACTCATCTCTCGACCAGTTGACCAGTACCCAGACCCTGGAATGCCATGGCTTGACATAATTGTTTAAACTCGGGACCTATGTTGTATTTTATGCTGTTTTATTGTACGGCGACATGAATGCTACATGTCAGCCGGGTTTTATGATGTTATCCGCCCCGAGCCTGCTGGGAAGAGCGGAATACAAGAAGGAACAAATAAATAAATAAATAAATAATAAATAAAAATATGCCATTTAATCACCACCAGGAAGTCTTGACTTTGGAAATAAAAGATAGAGGCTCCTTCTACACCACCATATAAAATACTTCAATAATGTTTACAACCAGGTAGGAGCATCAGACTATCAAATAGAAAATAATCCTCAAAATTGAGATTTCCAATTATCCTGGAAACAATTAGAGTGTTCATTTCTTCTAGCCATCACTGTTCTGGTTCATCAACAGCCTGCTAAAAGTATTTAAATGGCCAAGCAGTTGACCATTGCCACAATTATAGTGTATGTGGTGCATATTAACCACAGCCACAGACAAAAAGCCAATGTGGTTGGATGGTCTTGGGTCTTGGTTTTTGAAGGAGTAATGACAACCCATTAATTCAGTCATAAACTTGTTGGGAAGCCACGGACAAATGCATTCCCACAGGGATTGTATTCTTGTCTGCAAAATGGCTAGGATTTTTTTTTAGAAAGACCAACTTTATTGGGGATGAAAATCCTTTCTTCCCAGCTCTCTCGGGGCCCTTCTACACAGGCCCTAAAATGCAGACTACACCGGGATAAAAGTGTGTGTGAGTGGGGGGGAGGGGGGCTAAGTGACATTTGCTAAAAATGTGCGCTGGATTGCATTAACGATGGCAAAACATGTATTTAAAAGGTGTGCTTAAAATCTGAATTTGTCCGAAAAATATGCATATTTATTTATTTATTTATTTATTATTTGCATTTGTATTCCGCCTCTTCCCGAGGGCTCGTGGCGGGTTACAAGACATACATAGTGATCGGCAGGCAACACTCATGCCGACTCACGAACAAAATAAAACAATGCTATAACCATAAAAATAACAAAAATGATACTAAAAAACCTCATTAAAACATTGTTAAAATTACACTAAGTGACAAAGGAAAACACAGGACTTCCTTGTGATACACTGGGGTGGATTGCTCCAGTGCAGGGGTGCTCAGAATGGTGATCGCGATCACCAGGGTGATCTTCGGGCCTCATCCTGGTGATCTTCAGGCTCCTGACCAGGTTTTTTTTGCTGTTGGTCCTCTTCCCGCGCCCCTGCACGCTGCAAAGTTGTCCTCCGTCGTTGCTCCTCCCTGCTCCCTGCTCGCGCGCCACCTCCAAAAGCTCCAGAGTCCAAGAGGCAGAATGGGCCCCCTCTTTTGGATTCCTCCTCCTCCCTCCGTCCTTCTCCAGCCACTCAGAGTCGTAGGAGACCAAAGGGGGCGGGCCTGGATGACGTGAAGCGCCCATTCTGCATCTCAGACTTCTCGTGAGCTCTTGGAGGCGGCACACATGCTGGCGGCGTGGAAATAGGAGCAACGACGGAGGAGGAGAAGAAGGATGCTTTGGGGTCATTTCCTTACCGCATCTCAAAGGTCGGTCTTTTCACTTTGGGGTGGGTGCTTGATTGTTCTGTGGCATGCCTCTTTGTTTATTTTTAATGTTTAAAAATGGCTTTTTAGCTCCAAAGCCTCTCTGCTTGCTTTGTTCCTTGAGAAATATATGTTGGGGAATATGGAAATGTGGGAGAAATGGGGTGGTTGGGTGTATTTTTGCATGCCCCTTTGTTTACCTTGCTGAGTATTAAATGGCCTTGCAGTTCAAAAGCCTTTCTTCTTACTTTCTGGCTGATAATATGTGTGGTAATATGGCAGTGTGGGAGAAATGGGGTGGTTGGATGTATTTTTATGCTCTGTTTTATATTGTTGTTATTAAATTGAAATGTTGATGTTTTATAACTTCATTTTATGTAAACTGCCCCGAGCCTGCTGGAAGGAGCGGTACATACAAATGAATAATAAATATAAATAAATAAATAAGAAAATAGTTATGCGTTTTACATTTCTGGGCAGGTGATCTTTGGGACTTGGTTTTTTAATCAGTAGCTCCCATGCTGAAAAAGTGTGAGCACCCCTGCTCCAGTGCATGTGGGCATGTTAAAATCCTGAAACAGATGATGAGGGCTGTAAACAAATGGCACCACGGACACACAGGTGGCTAAATGGAATCACAAATGGAAAGTAGTTCCCATGGGAACTCCCTGCAACCATTCCTTTGTTCTGATGTTTATGAAATTAAACAGAGCTTGAATTCATACAGTGAGCACCAGCATGTCAGGGAAGTAATCCCCAAAAAAACCGGGGTTCACGAGGGAAAAAGTGAAGGCAGCAGGAGGGTGAGGAGAGATAATGGCAAGAAAGGTGCTTGTGTGCACATTCATATATCTGCACCAGTGCTTATGAGCTGCAGCACATCTCAGAGCATCTATTTTTTTAAAAGTAAACTTTCGATGGATGTACAGAGTTCATTTTGCATATTTCTAAAATCTGCTACAAAATAATATGTCAGGACGCCCGGGGGAGCATTTACCAGAACTGACTTGCCATCAGGTACCACAATTTTTGCCCCACTTATTTGTCCCAGATTATGAGGCTGTCTGGAATGGCCCTCCGATCAGAGTGAAAAATCCACATATACCACAAATGAATTTCAGTATAATTATGAGATTGATCAAATGTGATAGTCTGTTTTCTGAAATTTTAGGCAGAACTGG
The DNA here is from genome assembly GCA_030556195.1 of Anolis apletophallus. NCBI lineage: Eukaryota > Metazoa > Chordata > Lepidosauria > Squamata > Anolidae > Anolis > Anolis apletophallus. The sequence goes on along the minus strand of JARBWK010000010.1, from coordinate 137,319,064 downwards.
GGGGTGTTGTGTTCCAAAATGGTTGCACTTTATGAAAAATAAGACTATTTTCTTTATAAAATAGGGAGTTATTGCTACTGTTACTGTCAAAAATGCACAGGCCTTTTCACTGTTGTACAAGGATAAAAAAATGCTGTGGTTGTGTCAGCTTTTTCAGTGACACCCTCTCATGTCGAGGCTAGAAAACTTGAGGATATTCTTTTCATCCCTATACTTGAAATGGTGTGAGTATAAACAAAAAAAATGAGAACCTGGCCTCATTTATTTTGAGCTTGTACATGATAGAACTCCTTAAAAGAATTGTACATGCTTTAAATCAGGGCTGTCCAACTGGCAGCCCGGGGCCATATACGGCCCCCAGCCCCTTCCCTACGCCCCCCTAAGCTTTTTAATAAAAAAATAAAAATTGAAAGATAAAGTAAATAATAAAAATTTAAAAAATTGCCTACTTCCGGGTTCGGAGCAAGTATCGCGAGAATACGCAATCAACATGAGATTTCGCTGTCAACGCGAGATCACGGCGGCGTTGACAGCGAAATCCCGTGTGGATTGCGTATTCTCTCGATACTCTTCGGCTACTCTACTACTGGATCGCTGAGGCCCACAGACGCGATTAGGACCTTCTTCGACTCAGCCGGTCGTCGCCTCTCTCGTTGTCCGGGTACTCCTGGATCCTGCACATTTGGAAAAGGTAGGCCGAAGCAGGGGGCTCCTCAGGGGGCTCCTCATTCCCTCCCCCATCTCCCCTCATGTATTAAATATAAAATTAAATATATTTAAAGATGAAATAAGGGGAGAGGGGATACATTAAAATAAGGGGAGAGGGGAGGATGGAATTAAATATATTTAATATTAAATTAAAATAAGGAGAGAGGGGAGGATGGAATTAAATATATTTAATATTAAATAAAAATAAGGGGGAGGGGAGGATGGAATTAAATATATTTAATATTAAATTAAAATAAGGAGAGAGGGGAGGATGGAATTAAATATATTTAATATTAAATTAAAATAAGGAGAGAGGGGAGGATGGAATTAAATATATTTAATATTAAATTAAAATAAGGAGAGAGGGAGGATGGAATTAAATATATTTATATTTAATAAAAATAAGGAGAGGGAGGATGGAATTAAATATGTTTAATATTAAATAAAAATAAGGGGAGGGCACCGGGGGAGGGCGGAGCGGGGGGCGGGAGAGGGCGGAGCCAGGAGCGGGGCAGAGCCAGGGGTGGGGGCAGACCCTACGGCCCCCCAGGTCATCAGTGACTGGAATTCAGGCCCCTGGGCCGGTAGAAGTTGGACAGCCCTGCTTTAAATATAAAACATCCCTCAAACACACATTTTCAAAGTCTTTGTCCTAAGTACAAATCTAAGGACTCCTGGGTCATGACAAATAAAGAATAATTATATCACAAACTAGTATAACTATAGCTATTCGTTCACCAATCTCCCATTTCTCACTCTCATTGGCCAAAGTTCCTGTGTAATTTTGATCATCCCAGTTGATTTGCCAGTGACATTATCACTCAAACATTACTGTGGTGGTCATCACAAATGATTAGACCCCACAACAGCGTAGAACTGAAGACTGTAAGCAGGCATGGCCAAACTAAAGCCAGAGGGCCAGATGCGGCCCCCAGGGTGCTTACTTCAGGCCTTCCTCGTTTTTCCCTATCCTCTTGACGTACGAACATTACAGTCCACCATGTCCTAATGCCAGAAAGATAGGGGAGGAAGGCACGCAGCAGTTGAGAGCCCTCTGGAGCACTCCCAGCCACCACGTGTCTCGTCTCCCTCCCACCATAAGGACAGTGCGAGCGGCCCCATCCTTATGCCAGGAGGACAGCTCAAGAAAGGCAAGTGATGGCTGAGAGCCCTCCAGAGCATTCTCAGCTGTTGCCTTTCTCACCCTCCTCCTGGCATAATGCCAAGAGGATAATCCAAGGATTGGGGAGGAGGAGCAGGGCAGTCGCCACGTGTCCTGCCTTCCTCCCAGCATAAGGATGGGGAAAGGAGCCGAGTCGAGAGACGAGAACTTGAGGATGACCCAGGCCCTACCCTGCCTCTTCCTGTTCCCCGCCCTCTCCTGGACCCTACCACTCATGGGCCCATCTCACCCTGTCCCTTTCCCTCCCAGCTCGATCCTCCTGGCCGGGAGGATTTGCCCATGCCCCCTACATGGGGTCTTTAAAAATAATAATAATAATAATAAGTAAATAATACATTTTTTATATTCTGCCTTTTTCACCCCGAAGGGGACTCAGAGCAGATCACAAGTACACGGACACGGCAAACATTCAATGTTGTTTGTATAGACATACACAATACACAGACAGAAGAGAACAGAAGGAGGGGTTTTTTTGTGTCGTGCCACAGGGGGTGCTGTCGCTCCATCCTTTTATGACGAAGAGCTGTCAGGACTTCCGCAGTCCAGCATTTTTTCTGATTTTCTTTTTTTTATGGCATTGTAACAACCTTAATCAAAATAGCTTTAAATATCAATCAAAAACTCACAATGTGAGAATAGCAATATAGCACATACATGTGACATAGAAATACATAAGTATTACGTGTGTATCACAATCATACAGTTATACAAACAGCAGAATGCATATAAGCAATGAAGCATACAGTTCAACAAGCCACAGAAAACATGAGTCAATACAATACCATATGGTAATAGAAGGGCTGGAAGAAACGCTGACAAGGTGTGTCTCTTGTAAATCAGCACTAAGATAGTGAGAGACAGAACCTTTCTGTAAGAGGAATGTACCCTGGAGCACTTAAGCTCCAAAAGGAACCCGTAGATCGGGTGGCGAAAGTGGGTGAAGTCAGCGGGGTCTGGCCCAGCCGGAGAACGTCTTCCTGGTTGGACGCTGCCCCGCCTATGCGGTGTCCGCAAAGGATGGCGGGAGTGGTAGTCCACACACTGGCAGCAGACGCCCGGGCTCGATAGTTGCGAGCAGCGGGGGGAAGAACTCGGGCCCCACAACCAGATGTCACCGGGACGAGTGGTGTGGGGACAAAGCCTGACGGCGAAGAGCTCTGTGTACAGCCGGCGGCAAGCCGTTTCGTCCTTTAGGGTTGTAGGACTTCCTCAGAGGCAGCGGTTTATCCAAATGTGACGTCCTCACCAGTGTTTAGTCATCAGGAGTCTCTTCAAATGCGTGGAGGACGGGCCATCCCTTCCAGTGGACGGGCCGTCCTCCAGGGTACATTCCTCTTACAGAAAGGTTCTGTCTCTCACTATCTTAGTGCTGATTTACAAGAGACACACCTTGTCAGCGTTCTTCCAGCCCTTCTATTACCATATGGTATTGTATTGACTCATGTTTTCTGTGGCTTGTTGAACTGTATGCTTCATTGCTTATATGCATTCTGCTGTTTGTATAACTGTATGATTGTGATACACACGTAATACTTATGTATTTCTATGTCACATGTATGTGCTATATTGCTATTCTCACATTGTGAGTTTTTGATTGATACTTAAAGCTATTTTGATTATATTACCGCCTTAGTAGTTTTTTGCTTGTACTAGACAGTGCTGCCCCCTGTATACAGAATGTAACAACCTTCCCCGCTTTATTAGAAGTACCTAATTTCTCTAATTATAGCTAAAGCTGTTTTCGAACTGCTTAGGTAAACAGTGGGCAGGGCTGACGGTTGGCCGCTCATGCCAACCCGGGGTTCCAACTTGCAACTTTTCAGTTGATAAATCTTTAGCTGCTGATTTAACAGCTGTGCTAAACCTCCAGCCCTAAACAAACTAAACAATCTGTTTAGTTATATGGAATGTACTACTTTGGAGGCAATATATTTATTTATTTATTTATTCAATCTTATATTCCGCTCCTCCCTGCAGGCTCCGAGTGGATCACAACACACAGTAAAAACATTCTGCATATAACAAAGCCGAGCAGCCATGCAATAAAAACATAAAAGACGTAAAACAGTATACAGAGGTAAAAATCCAGAGGAGTTACAATTTCCTTGGGACTCAAGGTACAGGACACACCAGAGCAGAGCAGTCTAATTAAAGGCCAGTCTGAAGAGGGCAGTCTTGCAAGCCCTTCGAAAAGGGGCAAGCTCCGGGATCGCTCAGGTGCTGTCTGGAAGGGAGTTCCACAGCACCGGGGCCGCCACAGAGAAGGCTCTCTGCCTGGTTGTGGACAGATGGCAAGAGCGCAGTGATGGAACAAGTAGCAGATTCTGTTCTTGATTGATTGATTGATTGATTGATTTTATTATTTATGAGTCGCCCTCCACGTCAGTGCTCCGGGCGACTCATAAATAAGTCTTTTATGTGTTTTATGAGTACATAAAACACATAAAACAGTTCAAATAGTTAAAAGCTAAAAGAATATGAAATTAATTAAAATAGTTCCAGTAACTCAGGCTAAGTCTGTGAGGTGTCCTTAGCCGTAAGCCTTTCGGAAGAGCCAGGTCTTCAATGCGGTCAGGAACTGGGGCATGTCCAGGATAGCTCTCTGCTCCGCCGGCATCAGGTTCCAAAGAGCAGGGGCCGCGATGGAAAAGGCTCTCCGTCTTGTGATGTCGAGGCGGGCCTCACTCACACCTGGGATGCGGAGAAGGTCCCTGTTCACTGACCGCGGCGACCTGAAATGGACTGGTTCGAACAAGCGGTCTTTAAAATAAGCGGGGCCGGCGCCATGGAGGGCCTTAAAGGTAGCGACAAGATCTTGTGGATGGCTCTGAGCTCGACTGGCAGCCAGTGCAGGCGCTGCAGAGATGGCGCGATATGGCATCTCAGCGGTGTCCTGGTGAGGAGTCTGGCGGCTGCATTCTGCACTAGCTGGATTTTACGAGTGGTTGACTGCGGCAACCCCACGCATAAAGGCATTACAGTAGTCCAGCCGCGATGTCACTGTGGCATGGACCACCGTAGCCAGCGCATCTGATGGAAGATAAGGTGCCAGTTGACGTGCCTGGCGTAGGTGGAAGAAAGCTCCCTTACTTGTCGCAGCAACCTGGGCCTCCAGCGAGAGTCTCGAGTCTAGTATCACACCGAGACTCTTCACCGATGGGGCCGGGATCAGCGGCTCTCCCTCAAAGAGAGGCAGCGGAATGGGTGGCTCTGGGCGTCCCCGGCCATAGAATCTCAGTCTTTGATGGATTGATCTTGAGTTTGTATGAGCGGAGCCATCTGGTCACTGCCTCTAGTCCTTGTCTGAAATTCTCAGGCACCGATGTTACGCCTGGCTCAAGCTTCAGCAGAAGCTGGGTGTCATCTGCATATTGGTAGCACCCAAATCCAAAACTTCTGGCTATGCTTGCCAAGGGTTGGACGTAGATGTTAAAAAGCGTTGGTGACAAAATGGCACCTTGGGGGACTCCACAGTCCAGGGTGGATTTCTTGGACACTTGGCCTCGCCACTCAACACGCTGCGAACGGCCCCGCAGGAAGGAATCGAACCAGGCCAAAGCTGTGCCTTGAATCCCAATGGCTGATAGTCGCCGCAACAGCAGGTCATGGTCCACCGTGTCGAACGCCGCGGTGAGGTCGAGCAGCACCAGGATAGCTGAACCTCCCTTCTCCAATTGGCGGCGGATTCTGAACGTTCTTCTGAACGTAGTGATCTCGGGGGAACATACGGGGTAAGGCGGTCCCTCAGGTACGTAGGCCCTAGACCGTGTAAGGCCTTAAAGGTTAACACCAACACCTTGAAGGCAATTCGGTACTCAATAGGAAGCCAGTGTAGTTGCCGGAGGATGGGAGTGATGTGCTCCCTCACTGGTGCTCCCACCAGCAAGCGAGCAGCGGCATTCTGCACCAGCTTGAGTTTCTGAATTGTCGACAACGAGAGGCCAACGTAGAGGGCGTTACAGTAGTCCAGCCTCGAGATGACCGTCGCTTGGATCACTGTGGCCAGATCGTCCCTGGACAGGTGGGGCGCCAGTCGCCTAGCCTGTCGTAGATGGTAGAACGACGTCTTGCTGACCATGGAGACCTGAGTCTCCATGGACAGCAAAGGGTCCAATTGGACACCCAAGCTCTTAACAAGGGATGACGGGCTAAGTTGCTCGCCATCCAGGATAGGCAACCGGCACTCATCCAGCCCAGGGCGACCGGGCCACAAGATCTCCGTCTTCGACGGGTTCACCTTCAGCCGGCTGGCACGCAGCCAACCAGTCACGGCTTCGAGGCATAGATGGAAATAATCGGGTACGGTGTCCGGCCTGCCGTCCATTCTCAGCAAAAGCTGAGATATTTATTTATTTATTTATTATTCGGGCTTCTATGCCGCCGACTCCCTGAGGCTCGCGGCGGCTTACAGGAGACGAAGGGCACAGTAAAATACAGGCAATAAGCAGTTAAAAACAATTAAAAACAACAGCAGTATAGTAATTAATAACACAGTTAACACAATGAACAGCACATCATCCTCAGAAGAACGAATAGATGGCGGGGCATGGGCAGGACTTACTCACCAAAGGCCTGCTTAAACAGGTATGTTTTACAGGCCCGTCTAAACGGGAGCAAGTCCTTCATAGCCCGAGTTCCGGCCGGGAGGGCGTTCCACAGCGTAGGTGCTATGACAGAGAACGCCCTCCGGCGGGTAGCAGTCAGCCTTGCGAGTTTAGCTGAAGGTATCTCCAGGAGATTGGAGTCCTCAGACCGAAGTGATCTCGGAGGGCAATATGGGGTGAGACGGTCCTCAAATACGCTGGCCCCAGGCCGTGTAAGGCCTTAAAGGTGAGGACCAACACTTTGAAGGTGATCCGGTGCTCAATTGGCAGCCAGTGCAGATCCTGCAAAACAGGTGTTATGTGGGCGCCAGCTGGCGTGCCAGACAGGAGCCGGGCGGCAGTGTTCTGCACTAGCCTGAGCTTCCGGGTCACCGACAGAGGAAGGCCAACGTAGAGCGCGTTGCAGTAATCCAGCCTTGAGATGACTGTGGCTTGGATCACCGTGGCCAGATCGTTCCGGGAGAGATAGGGGGCCAGCCTCCTTGCCTGTCGCAGATGAAAAAGCGATCTTGCTGACCGCAGAGACCTGGGCCACCAAGGTCAGCTGGGAGTCCAAATGGACCCCCAGGCTCTTTACGGAAGGCGATGGGCATAACACCGCACCGCCCAGGCTCGGAAGCTGGACATTAACATCACCCGGGCGACCCCAGCCACAAGATCTCCATCTTCGCCGGATTCACCTTCAGCCTACTGGCTCGCAGCCATCCAGTAACGGCTTCGAGGCAGTGTTGGAAATTATCGGGGACAGAACCCGGCCTGCCCTCCATCCTCAGAATGAGCTGGGTGTCGTCAGCGTACTGGTATCACATCATTTGAGCCAGATCTGTTTTAAAGCTTCCCATTCTCTTCAGAAAAGGCTACAACAGTCAAGAAGGTTCTATCAGCATCTTGAAAGAAATCTTTCTGCTTTGAAAAAAAAATTAAAAATGGATGAACCTAAAGGTTCGGTTACATACCACACACTCCCCCCTCACACAAACACTGTATGGGTCTCTATAGCTGCACCTGGTGCCATCGTGGACAACTTGATTCATAAATACCACATCGCCAGTCTCCTCAGACTGGCAAATCAGCTCGCATTTCTGGGCATCTGCAGGAAAAACAAAAACATAGAAAAAATGTTCTATTTATTGACAATTGGGACAAAAGTGGGACTCTATATTTTCATGTTCAGTGTTTTGAGGAGGAAAAAAAGGTATTTTTCATAATTTAGTTTCTGGATTTTATACTATTGAGAAATACTTCTAAAAGGCTTAGTGTTGGGTTTCCCCCCTTATATCAATATTTCCTATTATCAAAGAAAGTAATCACCACAGATTTCAATCATAGAAGCATAATAATGTAAAGCTACTTCATAAATTAAATGAATTTGTTGTTTTATTTTTATTCTATATATTGAGAATTTTCTACAGCTTTATTCATTCATTAACATATCCATTAACACAATCATGTTGCATATTAATCATTGTTTAGGGCAGTGTTTCCCAACCAGTGTGCCGGGGCACACTAGTGTGCCGTGGGCGATCATCAGGTGTGCCGTGGGAAATTGGAACCTCCAGGAAAGGGGGAGTCTAGTGTGTTGAAGTATAAAAGCCCTAAGAAACCTACCTCGATAAAGGCACAAAATTACAAACACCCCACCTCCTCACCCGTTGTCTACTTGGTCTCTCCCTCTCCATGCATTGGGATGGCCCGCCTCCCTTTCTCCAAGTAGAGTACCTCTTCTTACCTCCTGGGGGTTCTGTGTGGGAAGTTTGGCCCAGTTCTATCAGAATGCTCTTTGATTGTAGGGGAACTATAAATCCCAGCAACTACAACTCCCAAATGTCAAGGTCTATTTCCCCTGAACTCCATCTGCTTTCATATTTGGGCATATTGAGTATTCATGCCAAGTTTGGTCCTGATCCAACATTGTTTGAGTCCACAGTGCTCCCTGGATATAGGTGAACTACAACTCCAAAACTCAAGGCCAATGCCCATCAAACTCTTATAGCATTTTCTCTTGGTTATGGGAGTTCTGTGCGGGAAGTTTGTGTCTTTCTGCCATTCCTGCCAGGATATCTATGTTGTTTTCATCGAAACAGGCCCAGGTTTCACACGGAGTGTATAAATACATTTAAAAACATATTAACTATATGTATTACTGTGTTCGAGTGTCATTTTGTGTCATTTTGGTTGGTGGTGTGCCCCAGGATTTTGCAAATGTAAAAAGTGTGCTGCTGCTCAAAAAAGGTTGGGAAACACTGGTTTAGGGCCATGATAGCACGGGTTAAACCGCGAGCTGTAGGAAATCTGCTGACCAGAAGGTTGGCAGTTGGGGTGAGCTCCTGATTGTCAGCCCAGCTTCTGCCAACCTAGCGGTTCAAAAGCATGCAATGCAAGTACCACCTCGCCAGGAAGGTAAAAGGGCTCTCCATGCAGATATGCAGACATTCCAGTAACATAATCTGAGATATCTATGGACAACAGGCTCCTCAGCATGAAAAAATGGAACAAGAACTCCTCCCCATGGCTGGAGTTGAGCATCACCTCCAGACGCCAGAGATAGAAAAGGGGGAAGAATACCTTTGTCTGTGTTGTATGCCGTTGTTCACTGAGTGCAAAAGGCATTGAATGTTTGCCTCGTATGTATATAATTGTAACCCACACTGAGCCCCTCCAGGGGGATAAAGCAGAATATAAATAAAGTGTATTATTGTATTATTATTATTATTGGATGTATGATTTCAACCAGATATGAACCATATTTTAGCTATTCTAACTACTGTGGGGAATCTTATTTGCTTAGGAGTTCATGCCCCATCATTTGTGATGAGATACTAAAAATTAGACTTTTGTCACTGTAGTATGTTCAACAAAATCTTCCTGCCAGGACCAGGAAAGTTGCAGCTCTCCCCATGTTGTTGGACTATAGCTCCCATCAATCCAGACCACTGGACATGCTGGTTGTGGTTGATGGATGCAGGAGCCTAACAAATCATAAGACATATAGTCCCTTAGCAGGGCCGGACTAAGGTAATTTAAAATGGTAAGCGAACCTTATTTTGGCGCCCCTCGCTCTCCAGCCTCGTGGAGGGTGCACGCGTGCATCGGAGTGCGCGTGCGTGGAGCCAGCTAGTTTTGCGTATGCTGCCCGGGGTCAGTGGTCGCCCTACGTGGGGGTGAGGGGGAGGAGTGTTGGGCGGCCGAAGGCCAGGCGCCTCCGGCTGCAGGGCGCTCCTCCTTTTCGGCATCGTGGTGGGGGTCGGTTGGCGGCTCTGGGCGGCTGGGCTCACCCTGTGGCGATGGCGCATGCGCGAAACTTCCGTGCATGCGTCATTGCCGCGGGGCGGGCCCGGCTGCTCGGAGGCCGCTGATCGCCCTGCACTGCGGGGCCAGGAGGGAGTAGCGTTTTGCGGCCGGGGGCGCTCCGCCTCTGGCCGCCTCCAGAGCGCTCCTCCTTTTTGGCCTCGTGGTGTGGGGCGATGGGGACAACGTAAAATGCGCCCCTGAGTATTGGCGAGTGGTAAGCAAATGCTTACTTTGCAGAGTGCAAGATCCGGCTCTGTCCCTTAGGCACAAAGTAGGAGCCCTTCTACATGGTCACATAAAATCCAGATTATTTCATTTGAACTGGATTATATGGCAGTACAGACCAATATAATCCAGTTCAAAGCAGATAATCTGGATTTTATATGGCAGTGTACGAAGGAGCTCTATGCTCTGGGCCCATTAAATGTATTCTAAATGTCTTGTTAACTTACCATCGTGGTGTTCATAAGGAAGCCAAGTGTGCTTCGAGCTTTGGTGGGTGTAATAGGAATTTCGCTTGGAACATTGCTGGGCCCGAAAATCCTCATAGGGACCCCGGCAATCTTCTGTATTGCAAACCTGATATTCAAAGGTTGTACCTGGGCAGTGACGACCTCCATAAGCTGGTCTGGAAAATATACAAAAAACTGGTTAGGAAAGTGAATGCATATAACTGTTATAATAATGCATATATTGTTATAAATGATATAATTGTTATACTTCAATGTGATATTGTTATAGTACAATGTGATATGTAATATTGATGATGTGCTGTGGCAATAATTATAGTTCATTGTATTCGCTTTTTGCTTGTGAACCGCTCTGAGTCCCCTTCAGGGTTGAGAAGAGTGGCGTATAAATATCGTGAAATAAATAAATAAATATTCCTCCGCCAATCTCAATAAAATTCTTTCAGTTTAATTCTAATGACAGACTCGATGTTTCTTTAAAAAATGTTTTAAGGTTTCGTAGCCTTTTCTTCAGCCAACCCAAGGTCTGGAAAAGGAGGATATTCTTTAGACCAGTGTTTCCCAACCAGTGTGCCGGGGCACACTAGTGTGCCGTGAGCGATCATCAGGTGTGCCGTGGGAAATTGGAACCTCCAGGAAAGGGGGGGGGGGAGAGTCTAGTGTGTTGAAGTATAAAAACCCTAAGAAACCTGCCTCGATAAAGGCACAAAATTACACACACACCCCCCGTTGTCTACTTGGTCTCTCCCTCTCCATGCATTGGGAAGGCCCGCCTCCCTTTCCCCAAGTAGAGACCTCCTCTTGCCTCCTGGGGGTTCTGTGTGGGAAGTTTGGCCCAGTTCTATCATTGGTGGGGTTCAGAATGCTCTTTGATTGCAGGGGAACTATAAATCCCAGCAACTACAACTCCCAAATGTCAAGGTCTATTTCCCCTGAACTCCATCTGCGTTCATATTTGGGCATATTGAGTATTCATGCCAAGTTTGGTCCTGATCCAACATTGTTTGAGTCCAGAGTGCTCTCTGGATGGAGGTGAACTACAACTCCAAAACTCAAGGTCAATGCCCACCAAACTCTTATATCATTTTCTCTTGGTTATGGGAGTTCTGTGTGGGAAGTTTGTGTCTTTCTGCCATTCCTGCCAGGATATCTATGTTGAGTTCATCGAAACAGGCCCAGGTTTCACACTGAGTGTATAAATACATTTAAAAACATATTAACTATATGTATTACTGTGTTAGAGTGTAATTTTGTGTCATTTTGGTTGGTGGTGTGCCCCAGGATTTTGCAAATGTAAATGGTGTGCCGCGGCTCAAAAAAGGTTGGGAAACACTGCTTTAGACAAATGGCCTCGACTGGGTATTCTAGCCCAACTAATAGAACATAGAAAGCACCCTTTAAGGATATAATGACATGCTGATACCATCTATAAATAAGCGATGGGTACCAAAATATCATCCTCCCACTGCTCCATTATAGATGGCATCAGCATGCTTTATGCTTCTTAAAAATGAATACTGAGCATTCCTTCTCAGGAATTCCAAAATCCAAAATGTTCCCAGGTCCACATGGGTAGCTAGGATAGTTATAGCTTTGCTTTTGGATAGTTCTATCTACACAACTTTGTTTCATACACAACATTCTTTAAAAATATTGCAAAACTTACTTTCAGGCTATGTGTAGAAGATTTATATAAACCAGTGGTTATCAGCCTGTGGGTCCTCGGGTGTTTTGGCCTACAACTCCCAGAAATCCCAGCCCGTTTACCAGCTGTTAGGACTTCTGGGAGTTGAAGGCCGAAACATCTGAGGACCCACAGGTTGAGAACCACTAATATAAACCATAAATAGATTTTGTTTTTAGAGTTGAGTCTCATCTCCAATATATTTGAAATATCTTGTGTACATATCCATATATTTTAAAAATCTGAAAAAACTAGGTTAGAGTAGAAAACTAGCTTAATAGATAGGTAAAGCCTATAGTTGGCTATTTACCTGCTTGAGCAGTTAGTTATTAGGACTGCTTGGTTCTGTGTTAGGAAGTACAGTGGAAACTGTACCCTATTGTTGAAACGTTGTGACCGCAAGATTTGTACCTCTTAGGAGACTTGTTTGCAACCAACTAAGCTCTGAACTGTGTCATAAAATAAACTGTTGAACATCTTTATTACAAAAAAAAAAATTCTGAAAAAATCTAAATCACATTTGGTCCAAAGCATATTGGATAAGTAAATATTTTGGATTTCAACTTTCCAGATGCTCAACCTGTACTTTTTTGTATTGAAGAACTTAACTATCTTCCATTATACTATAATAATAATAATAATAATAATAATAATCTTTATTTGTACCCCGCCCCCATCTCCCCAATGGGGACTCGGGGCGGCTCAGAAGAGGCCAAGCCCAGACAATAAATTACAATAAAATAAAATCAAAAACATCAGCAATATTATTATTATTCGTAATTAGAACACTTCACTCATTATAACCACATTCCCCAGATCCTAAGACCATTCCCATCTGTTACATTACTTGTGAAATATAACTTACTAGCTTGGGGACCCAGCGGTGCCCGGGTAATTTGAGAAGTGCAGCAGGATGTAGAGTGGGTCATTGGGGGTTCCTGTGTGCCAAGTTTGGTCTTGATCCATCAGTATTGGGAGTTACAGTGGTATCATGAAATTACTGAAGGTACTGGAAGTCCCATCATCTGTGGTCCAACCTCCCCCAAATTGCAGTAGGGTGTATATTGGGTCATGGGGGCTCTGTGCGCCAAGTTTGATCTGTATTGGTGAATGGATGAGGGTTGTATTGTTTTTCGGAAGTGAGTGAAGGTACTTCAAGTCCCATCATCCGTGGTCCATCTCACACAGAACTGCACCAGGATGTTGAGTGGGTCATGAGGGCTCTGTGTGCCAGGTTTGGTGTTGATCAGTGATTGGATTAGGTTTGCAGCAGTCTTGGAAAGTGAGGGAAGGTACTGCAAGTCCCATCATCCATGGTCTGCCCTCCTCCAAACTGCACCAGGATGTTGAGAGGGTCATGGGGGCTCTGTGTGCCAGCTTTGGTGTTGATCAGTGATTGGATTAGGTTTGCAGCAGTCTTGGAAAGTGAGGGAAGGTACTGCAAGTCCCATCATCCATGGTCTGCCCTCCTCCAAACTGCAGCAGGATGTAGAGTGGGTCATGGGGGCTCTGTGTGCCAAGTTTGATATTTATCGGTCTTTGTTAGGGGCCACAATGGTCTTTGGGAAGCAAAGCGCTTGGAAGTACTACAAATCCCATAATCCGTGGTCCATCTTTCCCAAACTACACCAGGACGTAAAGGGCATCATGGGGGTTATGTGTGCCAAGTTTGGTTCAGGTCCGGCTGAGGCCTAGTCAGGAGAATCAAGTTGAGGGAGCCTTACTGTCAATTCAGGCTGAGGCCTAGTTTTTAAAATCAGCTGAAGGAAGCCTTTTTGTAAAGAACTCTGTCTGGCACCTTTGAGATTTGGGATGTTGGAATGCTGGCCTATCCATGGTCCATCCTCCCTCAAACTGCACCAAGACGTAAAGAGGGTCTTGGGGGTTCTGTGTGCCAAGTTTGGTTTTGTTGTCTCATTGTTGGGGGCTGCAAAGTGTTTTTGGACTTTAACTCCCACCATGCCTGACTGGCTCAGGCCTTTTCCTTACCTCCCTCTGGCACTTTTGAGTCTCGGAATGTTCGCGTTGGCTGGCCAATGGGAGTTGTTTATGCAAATAACCCCACAGTGGGAGCCAATCCGGAAGCTGCCACATTTCCTTCCGCCCTTCCGCCCTCCGGACACATACAAACATTCAGCTTTATTAAGGTATACAGATATACAGATTGCTGCAAACTCAATTGTGAGCAATGTTTCACTTCCAAGCTTGTTGGGAAGAGGCACAAACAAGGAATAGTGTAGGAGAAGTTCACGAGGGAAGGTAAGTCATCATGATAGGAGCTGGTCTTGGGAAGGGCTCTCTGCTCACTATTATTATTATTATTTATTTGAATTCCACCCTATCTCCCTGAGGGGACTCAGGGCGGATTCTAGCATATAGACTATTTTAATTGATATGTACATGGTTTTTAGTTGTATAATATTGTGTTTCACTGTTACGTCATTGTCTTAATCTGACATTTAATTATTGCCATAGTTAGTAAGCCGCCCTGAGCTCCCCTCCAGGGGTGAGAAGGGTGGGCTATAAGTACAGTAAATAAATAAATAATATTAGAGAAGCAACAACACTCGGGTAAAGGCTTTCCCTTTCATCTCCGGCTCTGGGAGTGCTGCTCATTTCCATTTCTAAGCCAACGATCCTGCATTGTCCATAGACACCTCCCAGGTCATGTGGCTGGCATTACTGCATGGAGTGCTGTTTACTTTCCTGCCGGGGTGATACCTATTGAGCTACTCACATTTACATGTTTTCGAACTGCTAGGTTTACAGAAGCTGGGGCTAACAGCGGGAGCTTACCCCATCCCGTGGATTTGAACCCGCAACCTTCTGGTCAGCAAGTGCAGCAGGTCAGCGGTTTAACCCACTGCGCCACCGCAGCCCCTTCGCCACTGCAGCCCATTATATCTGGCTTTGCACAGGTTCAACATTAGTTATAAGACTTAGCTGAGTTGTACCTACCCACATGCCCGTAAACAATTCCGAGTATTTACAATTCTCATTTTAATTTATTTACTTAGCAGACAATCATATCATTTTCCTGACTAGGTCCACAACAATGACAGAACAAGACCAAACTTGGCCCACAGAGCCCCCCAAGATGCACTCTAAATCTTGGTGCAGTTTGAGGTAGGATGCACCATGGATGACGGAAATTGCAGTACTTTAACTCACTTGTTTAGAGCACAGCGGCCCACACCAATGACGGATCAGGACCACACTTGCCACACAGAGGCCCAGTGCAAGACCAAGCTTGACACACAGTGCACCTATGGCCCACACTACATTCTACTGCCGTATGGAGAAGAGTGGGACTTGAGGTACCTCCATGGATTATGGGATTTGTAGTACTTTCAAAGCCTTCATTTCCTACAGACCACTGCAGCCCTGAACAAAGACCTAAAAAGACTACACTTGGCACCCTGTGCCCCCATGACCCAGTCTCCATCCTTCTACAGTTTACAGGAGGGTGGGCCATGGATGATGGGACTTGAAGTACCAAAGACCAACCTTGGCACACAATGCCTTTCTCAAATAACCCGGGCACCGCCGGGTCCCCAAGCTAGTCATTTTATAAAAAAATGGATAGCTATCACATGATCCTTTTTCTGCCTTTGGGGACTTTATAGCAAGAAAAAGTATTTGCATAAAACTTTCATTTTTTACATAGAAAAAAAATCTTATTACACAAAATATACAAATTTTCTTCGCACAATCCTATTTCATGCAGAAGTCAACAAATTCTCCGCCTTTTGACTAAGATCAAGTGCAGTATCTCTGATCAGAAATCAGAAAAGCATTGAAGTTGCAAAACCTCTCACAATGTCATCCTTAGAGAAGAACGTTTCTTGAATTCTCCATTCTTTGACGCATGAGAGAAGGGAACAGTTAACAAATTTACATGCCCATTGTTAGTAAACGGGAGGGAAAAAGAATGAAGGAATGTGACAGCTCCCCCTGGTGGCCAGAAGCTGGACTGTTAAATTGCCTTTATGTCTGTCTATATATGTTGTATGTCAGTGGCATTGAATGTTTGCCTGTATATGTGCATTGTGATCCGCCCTGAGTCCCCTGCCGGGTGAGAAGGATGGAATATATTTATTTATTTATTTATTTATTATTCGGGCTTCTATGCCGCCGACTCCCTGAGGCTCGCGGCGGCTTACAGGAGCCGAAGGGCACAGTAAAATACAGGCAATAAGCAGTTAAAAACAATTAAAAACAATAGCAGTATAGTAATTAATAACACAGTTAACACAATGAACAGCACATCATCCTCAGAAGAACGAATAGATGGCGGGGCATGGGCAGGACTTACTCACCAAAGGCCTGCTTAAACAGGTATGTTTTACAGGCCCGTCTAAACGGGAGCAAGTCCTTCATAGCCCGAGTTCCGGCCGGGAGGCGTTCCACAGCGTAGGTGCTATGACAGAGAACGCCCTCCGGCGGGTAGCAGTCAGCCTTGCGAGTTTAGCTGAAGGTATCTCCAGGAGATTGGCGTCCTCAGACCGAAGTGATCTCGGAGGGCAATATGGGGTAAGACGGTCCCTCAAATACGCTGGCCCCAGGCCGTGTAAGGCCTTAAAGGTGAGGACCAACACTTTGAAGGTGATCCGGTGCTCAATTGGCAGCCAGTGCAGATCCTGCAAAACAGGTGTTATGTGGGCGCCAGCTGGCGTGCCAGACAGGAGCCGGGCGGCAGTGTTCTGCACTAGCCTGAGCTTCCGGGTCACCGACAGAGGAAGGCCAACGTGAGCGCATTGCAGTAATCCAGCCTTGAGATGACTGTGGCTTGGATCACCGTGGCCAGATCGTTCCGGGAGAGATAGGGGGCCAGCCTCCTTGCCTGTCGCAGATGAAAAAAGCGATCTTGCTGACCGCAGAGACCTGGGCCTCCATGGTCAGCTGGGAGTCCAAATGGACCCCCAGGCTCTTTACGGAAGGCGATGGGCATAACACAACACATATACTGGATGGCTGCGAGCCAGTAGGTTGAAGGTGAATCTGGCTAAGACAGAGATCCTGTGGTTGGGTCGTCCGGGCGGGGTGGAGATCCAGCTTCCTCCCCTGGATGGCGTGACGCTATGTCCGTCATCTGCAGTTAAAAGTCTTGGCGTCACCTTGGACTCCCGACTGACGATGGAGACACAAATCTCCACCGTCAGCCGAGTTGCCTTCTTTCACCTCCGTCAGGCGAGGAAGCTGGCTCCCTACCTCTCCCGCCACGACCTAGCCACAGTGGTCCAAGCCACGGTCATCTCGAGACTGGACTACTGTAATGCTCTCTACGTTGGCCTTCCTCTGTCGGTGATCCGGAAATTGAAGCTGGTCCAGAATGCGGCGGCTAGACTCCTGGCTGGCGTTTCGGCGACCGCCCATATAACACCTGTCTTGCAGGAGGCTGCACTGGTTACCCGTGGAACACCGGATCACCTTCAAAGTGTTGGTTCTGACCTTTAAGGCCTTAAACGGTCTGGGGCCAGCGTACCTTAGGGACCGCCTTATCCCATACTGTCCCACTAGGTCATTACATTCCGAGGTGGGTCAACTATTGGAGGTGCCCGGCGTCAAAATGTATTATCTGACGACCACAAGGCAGAGGGCCTTTTCAATAATCGCCCCGATATTGTGGAACGCACTGCCTTCCGGAGTCCGTGTTCTTACGGACTTAGTTGTATTCCGGAAGGCGTGCAAAACCCTCCTGTTCCGGCAGGCCTTCGGGTGTTAATGATAAGATTGGTAGGCACTTGCCTTCCGTGCTCTGCATACCATATTGATGTACTTATTGTGTTTTATTGCGTTGAGTGTTTTTCGTGCGCTGAATGTTTTTATGGTGTTTTAATATGTTTTAGTCTTTAATTCTGTGTAAGTCGCTGTGTAAAATCTCCCCGCTGCTTCTTTATGGTTCTGAAATCTGGGGTGCAAATGATACTCCCCTCCTGGATAAGGCCCAAGCTCAACATCTGAAGTGGTTTCTAGGGGTCGATAGAAGCTCCCCAGCAGCGGCAGTTAGGGCGGAGTTGGGAATGTTCTCTATTAGCACACAATCTAAGATCAGAGCCTTTAACTACTGGCTCAAGGTCATGGAGATGGAGGCGTCTCGCCTCCCAAAATTATGTTTGCTGGAACAATCTAGCAGTTCTTATAAATCGGGGCTGACCATTTGTTTGATTACATCAGAAGGTGTGGCATTCAGGTAATATTCCCAGTCCACCTATCTGGTCAAGAGTTAAGTAAGCACTTCAAAGAAGTGCGTCAACGAATTAATGACATTGCGGCCCAAACCGATATAGACTCTTTGGGTTCTACCGTTTCCCTGAGATGGTTGAGCGGTTTTAAGAAATCCTTCCAATTAACCACTTACTTACAGCAAGGAAGGTTACACCACCTAAGGAAAATTTCCACTAGAGCCAGGTTTGAGCAATTAGATTCAATGGTGAGATATGGGAGGTTCAAGAAAATTCCCTATGAAGAGCGTATCTGTATTTGTGGTGCCCCTGAGATCGAAGATCTAACTCATCTTCTGCTCTATTGCAAAATCTATCAAATAGAGAGAAAACAACTGCTAGAGATATTTCTTGTGGGAAAAAATCATTGGGACCCTCTAGCAAAAGTCTCACTTCTGCTGGCTGGCTCCAACAAGCTGATAACAGATGCTGCTGCTCGTTTTCTCTGTAAAGCCATGAAACTAAGATCTGAGAACATAGATGCAATTGGAATAAATTGTGTTGGAGATGAGGACCTGTGAATTGTTACCACCTCCCTTAGAATCCCTCCTGCTGGGCAAAACAGGGGTTAATTGATGTAATGGTCTAGAATTCTCCTCAGATTGTTTTTAGAATCATTGCAATGTGTCTGTGTTCTGTGTGTATTTGATATGGCTTCTGGCTAATCAATAAAATTGTTGTTGTTGTTGTGTAAGTCGCCCCGAGCCACCCGGGAGTGGCAACTCCCAAGTTTAAATAATAAATAAATAAATATAAATGATGTAAATAAATAAATAAATAAATAAATAAATAAATAAATAAATAAAGGGGACATGGTCTCTCTCCTCCCGGATACAACCTGCCAAATGACATCCTCGTCTTCCCGACAGCCAAACTTACGGTGGGTTGTTGCAATTCCTGCTGCGAGAGCGCACCCCACCCCCACAAGTCCTGGAGCAGGAACCAAATTTGGACCAGGAACTCCAGCTGCCATCCTGGCTGTATGGTTGTTCTGAAGTCTTCCAGATGCAGTGACCCTTGAAACACCACTGGAACAGGAGAAGAAACAGGGGTTACCTGGACACCTGCCTCTTCATAATTGTCCAGTGTTAGTGAGGAGAGCAGTTCTACAGCCACAGAAGCACCCGGCTTTACAATTGGGTTCGGAATCTGTTTCTCCCGCTCTCATTGGTCAGGCGGACAGTGACGGCTGTGAAGTCACGAAACCTTAAAGTAATAAAGAAAGGTCTCAGGGGGCCTGGGTGGCACAGTGGAGTCATGAAAAAAAGCCTGTCGCTTCTGCAGCTGCTAAAAAAAACCCCCCAAAACTACACTGAGGTTGATCTACTTCTACCGCCTGCTTAGCCTTTCAACTCTGTCAGAAATTTGTAGTATTAACTTGGAACAGCTCAAAGACCAGTATGGTATAGTAGGGCAGTGTTTCCCAACCTTTTTTGAGCCGTGGCACACTTTTAACATAAAAAAAATCTGGGGGCACACCACCAACCAAAATGACACAAAATGACACTGTAACACAGTAAAGAACGGCTGGGGGATGGTGACCTGCTGGGAGTGCCGAAGCTGGGGAGGAGCCAGGCCACGCCATGCCCCTCCCCCTCCCCCGGCTTCAGTTCTCCCACAGCTTCGCCAGCCTTGAGGGGGCAGTGCCAAGCCAGCATTGTGCTGGCTCTGCCACCGCTGGCTTGGCACTGCCCCTCAAGGCTGGAGAAGCTGTGGGAGTGCTGAAGCCGGGGGGAAGGGACGGAGCCAGGCTGCGTCATGCCCCCCCCCCTGGCTTCAGCTCTCCCACAGAGGAGGAGCATGAGCGGTGGATGGGCTCCTCCGCGCGGCTTCAACAAGCAAGGGGCGAGAGTCATGGTGGGAGTCATAGCGGATTGGAGGCTGGTTGGGGAAACGGCTGAAGGAGGCGGCGCCCCAGTCCCTTCTTTTTCTTCGCCGCCGCCTGGCCCTTCCTCCTCCTCTCCCAAGCAGCAGGAGTTTGGCAGGAGGGGGGGGAAGGAAGGGGGCAGAGAGCTTTTCTCACGGCACACCTGATGATCGCTCACAGCACACTAGTGTGCCACGGCACACTGGTTGAGAAACACTGTAGTAGGGTATAGAATAATCTAACAAGTTTGCTATGCCTGCTGTGAACGTGAAGTCATCAGAAAGGGCGGTTTATGCACATGATGTGGGAATGTGAATATGTCCAATATTTTTGGCAGATCATACAAAACGAGTCAAATCAAATACTAGGAAATGAGTGGGTCATAACAAAGGAAAAAGCAGTATTAGGGGAAAGAGAGGAAACGGGAAATAAAAGAAGCAATAATTGAATGTGCACAAGCAGTAATAGTACGACGGTGGGTCAATAAGTCCGTGACTTTTTGAATGAAACACAAGTTCTTGGATAAAATATTTTATTTTTCAATGTAGTCTCCTTTGAGCTCTATGCACTTTGTCCAACGTTTCTCCAATTTTTTAATCCCTTCCAAAAAATAAGATTTGTCGAGGTCATCAAAATAGGTATTTGTTTGTGAGATGATTTCATTGTTGGAGTCAAATCTCTTTCCGCCGAGCCATTTCTTCAGGTTTGGAAACAAGAAAGAGTCACTCGGGCTAAATCCGAAAAATCGGGTGGATGAGGGAACAATTCGTATCCCAATTCATGGATTGTTGCCATGGCAACTGCACATGTGTGCACCCTTGCATTGTCCTGGTGCAAAAGAACTTTTTTCTTGGCCAAATGCGGTCGTGTTTTTCCCCCAAATCCTCATTAAATCGACCCAATATGTTGGCATAATATTTTCCATTGATTGTTTTACCCTTTTGAAGGGAGTCAATGTGGATTATACCGCGTGCATCCCCAAAACAACGGTCGCCATGACTTTATTGGCTGACAATCCCACCTTGGCCTTCTTTGGCGCCAATTCACCCAGACTGCTGTTTGGTCTCTGGCATATTGCGGTGGATCCACGTTTCATCCACGGTTACAAAACGGCGCAAAAACTCATCCATATTGCGATTGAACAACGCCAAACACTCCTGCGAAATTGTGACACGATTGCGTTTGTGGTCGATTGTGAGCAAACGCGGCACCCATCTTACGGAAAGCTTTCTCATACCCAAGTGATCATTTAAAATTGAGACCACTGAGCCACGTGAGATGCCTATGGCTTCCACAATCTCTCGCACTTTCAATCTCTGATCAGCCAACACCATATCGTGAACCTTTTCAATTGTTTCGGGTGTAAAGACCTCAACTGGGCGTCCAGAACGTTCGGCATCTTCCGTGCTTGTACGGCCACAACAAAATTCAGTTAACCACTTTTTTACCATTGAACTTGATGGTGCAGAGTCCCCATAGTATCTATCAAGCTTAGCCTTGGTTTGAGTGATGGTTTTTTCCCGCAAAAAATAATGCTTAATGAGACACACAAAATTCACTTTTTTCCATTTTCTCCTCAAATCACGCGGTAGTCTGCTATCAATGGCTGTCAAACACAAACTAAATGACGCAGCTTGTTCAAATTTTGACAGGAGTCAGCTGACAGATGCCTGTTGACAGGAGCAGGGCTGCCCTTTCAGTTCAGAGGCGGGAAATTCAAAAAGTCACGAACTTGTTGACTCGCCCTCGTATTAGGGTGGAAAGATAAATAAAAATGGACAATAAATAAATGGCATCAATATATGGTGGAGCAAATTTAATTTGAAATTATGATTGTGAAATTAAATGTTTTAAAAATCAATGAAAATAGAATGAGAGAAATGGAAGAAAGATGGACAAGAATAAAGAACTATCTATCCATTATTTGTTCCTAACAGTACAGTGGCTATACCCCAGGCATTTGATGTTGATTGTTTATTGAAATGTAATTGACCATCAACCACAACTACCAAGCAGTAACAATCTGTTGTGTATATTTGACTCAATAGTGACTGTTTACTTTGGTTGGTACTATGTATCGTCAAAGAGTTGTTGTAGGTTTTCCAGGCTGAATGGCCATGTTCTAGAACAGAAGTCCTCAAACCTTTTAAACAGAGGGCCAGGTCATAATCCCTTAAACTGTTGGAGGGCTGGATTATAATTTGAAAATAATAATAACACTTTATTTATATTCCGCCCTTCTCACCCCAAAGGGGACTCAGGGCGGATCACAAGTACACATACACGGCAAACATTCAATGCCATTTGTATAGAAGTACACAGAACACAGACAGAACAGAAGGAGGTTTTTGTGTCGTGCCACAGGGGGCGCTTCTATGCAGGCCCAGATCATGAAATATTGCCGCCCTAGGCCACAGTTCAGAATTACGCCCCCCCCCATGGCAGCCAATCGGGGGCGCTTGAGGCAGTGCTTAGCTGCTAAGCGCCGCCCCGGGCAACCCCCGATTGGCTGCCGCCGCAATGCTAGCTTATCCTGCTTCTGCTATGCTTAGCAGAAGCAGGAAAAGGAGCGCAGCAGTGGCAGCCAATCGAGGGCGCCTGAGGCGGTGCTTAGCTGCTAAGCGCCGCCCTGGGCAACCGCCGATTGGCTTAGCAGAAGCAGGAAAAGGTAGCGCGGCAGTGGCAGCCAATCGAGGGCACCTGAGGCGGTGCTTAGCTGCTAAGCGCCGCCCCGGGCAACCCCCGATTGGCTGCCGCCGCCGCGCTAGCTTATCCTGCTTCTGCTATGCTTAGCAGAAGCAGGAAAAGGTAGTGTAGCAGCGGCAGCCAATCGAGGGCACCTGAGGCGGTGCTTAGCTGCTAAGCGCCGCCCGGCAACCCGATTGATAGCTTATCCTGCTTCTGCTATGCTTAGCAGCAGGCAGCGGCAGCCAATTGAGGGTGCCGGAGGCAGTGCTTAGCTGCTAGCGCCGCCCGGGCAACCCCGATTGGCGCGCCGCCGTGCTACTTTATCCTGCTTCTGCTAAGCATAGCAGAAGCAGGATAAGCTAGCGCGGCGGTGGCGGCCAATCGGGGGTTGCCCGGGGCGGCGCTTAGCAGCTAAGCACCGCCTCATGTGCCCTCGATTGGCTGCCGCTGCCACGCTACCTTTTCCTGCTTTTGCGCGGCGGTGGCAGCCAATCAGGGGCACCTCCCACTCCCTCCCCCTCCACTTCAAGCCCAAAGGTCGCCATTTTGAAAAAAAATTTTTTTTTAAAAAATTTAAAAAATTTGGGGGGGGGGTCCGGATTTGCCACCCCTCAATTGCTGCCGCACTAGACCATGGCCTAGGGTGGCCTTATGGATGATCCGGGCCTGCTTCTATGACGAAGAGCTGTCAGGACTTCTGCATTCCAGCATTTTCCGATCTTTTTTCTTTTATGGCATTGTAAAAACCTCCAAGTAACAACAGCAAAAAGCTATGAATACAGGTGAAGGAAACAGACAATAGCACCAGGCTAATAGACAAATATAAATCTCTATAATTCAATGTTTAGTACATACGTGCACCTGGGAGGTAGACCGAATAGACAAGGCAAATCCCCAGCATACAGGAACAAGGGTATAATCCCCAGGACAACCAATTCGGTAAGGTATATCACAATTGTGAGTCCCACAGTTCAAGCCTCATGGGCTACAAAGTTCCTGTAATGCTCAAAAGGTCTGAGCTCCGAGGTAAAAATCAATAGTAAATAAGCTGATGGGAATTCAGGATTTTACGGAAAACATTCGCAGTATTATTTCGGCCCCTTGGAGTCCGTTTCGCAGCTTGGCTTTTTCAAGGCGTCAATACAAATTAAAGGCGTCCCATATTTACTGAAAATATATAAACATACATCACAATCTATACAAAGTCTAACATAGCAAAGGAAATAGGTAAATCCCGCAATACACAGGTATACATACCCATTGTAAAGGTTTGACCATCCTAACCCCGCTTCAGTGAAGTAGGGTGACCCGTGGGTAATTAAAATCCTATTAGAGGGGTTTTTTATAATTAAGTGAGAAGGGTGTGTAAATGAACCGAGTCATTAAGGCCACGTGGCCACTCAGAATCAAGGAGAATTTGCCATTTAAGTTCAGCTTGATTTAATTGCAGGGAACCATCTGAATGTGGTTTGGGAGTAATCTTCTCCAGAACTCTGACTTTTAAAGAGTCTGCAGTGTGTTGCTTGTTTACACAGTGTGTATAGAACGCCGAATCAGTACATTTTCTGTTTATTTTCGAACGATGTTCTTTAAATCTCGATCTTAATTCTCTTTTTGTCTGGCCAATATAGACCATAGAACATTCGCAGGAAATTCCATAAATCAAAAATTTAGAGGAACAGGTTCCAAAACATTTAATCTGGAACCACCTGTCTTTGGCGAGACTATAGATCCGTTTATTGGTACTGATATTCTTACAGATCGAACAGTGTAAACAAGGCTGAGAGCCAGGACTGAGGACAGTGGGAGCAGGAAGAGGAGACAAATTATTATGTATCAAATAGTTACGAAGGTTATTCGTGCGTTTATATGCCACCATAGGGCGTTCCTGCAAGCCTTCAATGTGGGATATGAGGGGCCAATAGGAATGAATGATACGGGTAATCTCATTAGGATGGGGAGTCAGGGTAAGAGGCCATACAAGTCTAGCATGGGAAGTGTTGTTCCTAGGCTGTAACAAAGAGGATCTATTGGCAGCTTCTGCTCTACGCCTGGCGGACAATACCACATTAAAGGGGTAGCCTCTATCCAGGAAATCCGTAGTCATTCTGTCAGCATCTCTTTGAAAATCAATGGATGAGGAGGAATTTCTTTTAATTCTAAGGAATTGAGAATATGGTAAATTGTTCTTTAATCTATGGGGGTGAAAGCTCTTATAATGTAAGTAGGTGTTTTTATTAACAGGCTTATGATAATTCTTCACTTTCAGATAAGAGTCCTTCACGTATACAGAAATGTCCAGGAAATCAACCGTGTGGTGACTGGCTTGGGCTGAATTCCCATCAGCTTATTTACTATTGACTTTCACCTCGGAGCTCAGACCTTTTGAGCATTACAGGAACTTTGTAGCCCATGAGGCTTGAACTGTGGGACTCACAATTGTGATATACCTTACCGAATTGGTTGTCCTGGGGATTATACCCTTGTTCCTGTATGCTGGGGATTTGCCTTGTCTATTCGGTCTACCTCCCAGGTGCACGTATGTACTAAACATTGAATTATAGAGATTTATATTTATCTATTAGCCTGGTGCTATTGTCTGTTTCCTTCATTGTAAAAACCTCCCCCATTTTTTTTTAGTGGTACCTAATTTCTCTAATTACAGCTAAAGCTGTTTTCGAACTGCTTAGGTAAACAGTGGGCAGGGCTGACGGTTGGCTACCCACTCCAACCCGCGGTTCGAACTTGCAACCTTTCGGTTGATAGATCTTTTTAGCTGCTGCTGATTTAATGGCTGTGCTAAACCTCCAGTGTGAATGAATTCCTATGCACAACGCACATATCTTATTTGTAGTGCAAAAAACACTTAAATAATACAATAATTAAAATGAAGAACAATTTTAACAAATATAAACTTACTAGTATTTCAATGGGAAGTGTGAGCCTGCTTTTGGCTAATGAGATAGATTTGTTGTTGTTGATGTTGTTGTTGTTGTTGTTGTTGTTATTGTGTGCTTTCAAGTTGTTTCAGACTTAGGTTAATCCTGAGCGGGGGGTGGGTAAAGGACCTTGGAGGGCCTTAGATTGAGGACCCCTATTCTAGAAGTAATCTCTCCTAGAACTTCTAAAACAGGGGTGCTCATTAGATTGATCGCGATCTACTGGTAGATCGCGTAGGGCATCCTGGTAGATCGCAGGCAGGGCGGGAGGAAGGCTCAGTCCCGCCCCGCAGGCTGCTGGCGCCACCCAGGTGCAGAAGGAGGTTGGACTGGATGGCCCTTGGAGTTCTCCTCCCATTCTAGGAACCCATTGTTATTATTATCAGAGGCTGAATGGCCATCTGTGAGGAATGCTTTGATTGTGTTTTTCCCTTATGGCAGAAGGAGATTGGACTGGATGGCCCTTGGAGGTCTCCTTCTACTCTAGGAACCTATTGTTGTTGTTACTATTATTATTAATAGTAGCAGAGGCTGAATGAATATTATCATCATTATTATTATGAATAAATTCAGGGGCTTATGATACTCACATTTAGTTGAAATCAGTCTTAAAATATATTATATGGCTCTCACTGAAATAAATTTCCAAATATTTTGCTGTTATGGCTCTCTGAGTAGTGGGTAGGGAGATCATTTTGACTTGGTTGTTGTATAAGTAGCTCGCATGCTGAAAAAGTGTGAGCACCCCTGGTCTAGAACAGGGTGTCCAACTGGCGGCCCTGGGGCCGCACACGGCCCCCCAGCCTGTTGGCTCCGGCCCCCGCTATGCCCCTGGCCGCCATTTTTAATTTTTTTAAAAAAAAATTTAAATGGTGGTTGGGGGGGGAGGGGAGGCGGGGCAGGGAGGAGGAAGTGAGCCAGCTCCTCCTCCCTGCACCACCCTCTTTTTCCCTCTCTCGCCGGCGCCGATGCCTTGGAAAGGAGGGGGTCCCCCGCAGCGCCTCCCTCCCTTCCAAGGCATCATGGCAGCGGCGAAAACTCCCCACCAGCCTGGATGGCTGGCGGGGGAAAGCGGCGCTTTCCTCGCGAGCCTTCCAGGTTTGGGGAAGGGTTTTCACCCGGCACTCGAGACGCGAGTGCCGGGCGAAATCCCCTCCCCAAACCTGGAAGGCTGGCGGGAAAGTGAGCGCCGCCACTCGCTTCTCCCACCAGCCATCCAGGCTGGCGGGGCCTCGCCCCAGCTCCCGTGTCCCTCTGCTCAGAGAGACACAGGAGCTGGGCGAAAACCCTCCCGAAGCCTGGAAGGCTGGCGGGGGAGCGCGCGCTTCTCGCTTCCCCACCAACCATCCAGGCTTGCGGAGGGTTCCCCTGGGTGACGTTAGGCTGGGTGACGCCAGGCGTCACCCAGCCTAACGTCACCCAGGGAAACCCTCCTGAAAATGGGCGGGCCATGCAGGAGGCCGGCCATGCCCCGGAGCGGCCACGCCCCAGGAGTGGCCACGGTCCCGCTCACTGATCACCTGCGGCCCCCAGGTGATCAGTGACACTTTTTCCGGCCCTTGGGCCGGAAGCCAGTTGGACAGCACTGGTCTAGAACATGGCCATAGCCCGAAAAACCTACAATAACCCAGTGATTCCAGCCATGAAAGCCTTCAACAACATATTGTCCAAAGGCTTTCCCAGCCAGAATCACTGGAGTATTGTGTGGTTTCCAGGCTGTATGGTAATGTTCAGAGGCTCCTGTGAAGATACCAGCAACAGAGGTAAGCGAAGCGTTAGGAGAAAATGGTGCTAGAACATGGCCATACAGACAGGGGCAGTCTAAGGTTATTTTATATGGTAAGCGAACATTACTTTGGCATCCCCCCCTTGTCTCCGCCCCCTCTCCCTTTGCCTCCGCCCCCTGCCTGCCCAATTGTGTCACGTGACGTGTTTACAAGCTTCGGCTCCACCGCCTGCCCAGAAGCTCCTGCAGGCGGTGAAGCTGAAGCCTGTAAGCACGTCAGCACTCCGTATTCGGCACGCAGGGGGTGGAGGCAAAGGGAGAGGTAAAGCCTCCCCCTTTGCCTCTGCCCCCTGCGTGCCGAATACGGACTGCTGACATGACGTGTTTACAGGCTTCGTCTCCACCGCCTGCAGGAGCTTCTGGGCATGCGCAGTGGCTCCAGAGCTCAACTTCAGCTCCGGAGCCACTGCGCATGCGCCAAAATCTCCATGCATGCCCAGAAGCTCCTGCAGGCGCTGAAGCCGACACAGCAGCAGGGAGGTTTGCAGCGGCGCGGCCGGCGGGGGCGCCCCATCCAAGATGGCGCCTCACGCAGCCGCATAGTTCGCGTATACGGTCGGACCGCCCCTGCATACAGACCGGAAACTACACAACACTCCATTGATTCCAGTCGTGAAAGCCTTCGCCAATACATAGTAACAACCTAAGTAAACAGTCACTATTGAGTCAAATACTTGGATCATTAGGTCTATTGATCTGCATTTGATCTACATTTACCTCTATTTCTTTCCCACTAGAAAATGCTCAAAGTGGCTTCACAACAGAAAATTCAATCATCAATACAACAGGAAAAAGCTGAGTTTTTAAACTCTGCTCATGAGTGTCAATGGGGAGAGGTATATTCACGTTTACAAATGTTATTGGACAATAAAATGTATATTCACAGTAATGTATATCACTGGGAAAACTTATTGACTCAAGTATAAGCCAAAGGTGAGAAATGCAGCAGCTACTGGTAAATTTCAAAATGAAAATAGACAGACACCAATAAAATTACATTAATTGAGGCATCAGTAGGTTAAACATTTTTGTATATTTATATAAAACTGTAATTGAAGCTAAGATTGATTAAACCATTATTCTAACCTTCTTCAGTGTAAATGTGCTTACGTATCCTTCCAATAATAATACAGTAAAATAATAAATTTAATAATAACAATAGAGTAAAATAATGTAAATGTAATAATAATAACAACAATAATACAGTAAAATAATACACGTAAAAATAATAGAGTATAATAATAAAGGCAATAATAACAATATTAGAGTAAAATAATAAACGTAATAATAACAATAACAAATAGAGCACCGGGAATGTGGTGCAGCTGGCTAAGTGTCAGCTGCATAAGATCTCTCTGACCAGTAGGTCATGAGTTTGAGGCCTGCCCGGGTCAAGGTGGGTGCTCGACCTTTAAGTGTAGCCTGCTGTCGACCTTTGCAGCCTGAAAGACAGTTGCATCTGTCAAGTAGGAGATAAAGGTACCACATTAAGTGGGGAGGCAAATTTTGACTGAATTATGAGGCCATTAAAGAACTCCAGGAACGCTGAGGAATGCGAAAGGAACAACAAGGGATGCTGGGAATGCTGAGAGATGAGGAGTGCGTCAGCTCCCCCTGGTGGCCAGAGTTTGCCTCTGTTCATCTATATGTGTGTATGTGGAAAACAGAAGGGATTGTCTGCTAAGTATGTGTATCTGTAATCCGCTCTGAGTCCCCTTCGGGGTGAGAAGAGCGGAATATAAATAAAGCAAATAAATAAATAAATAGAGAAAAATAAAATAAATAATAATAATAGAGTAAAATAACAAATAATCTTAACTCAAGTATAAGCCAAGTAGGGCTATTTCAACCTTTAAAAAGGGCTGAAAAACTCGGCTTATACTAGAGCATATACGGTATATGGTGTGCTATCTCTGTGTCCACACAGGCATGTCAAGGTGTGTCTACATGGACTACGTACAAGATATACCAGTCTTCAGGTAAAAATGAAAATATTCTAAAGCATAGGTACCTTGCCAGAAGCACACTCTGTTCCATCCAAGGGTGGTCCTTTCTTTGTTTTACAGAAGTAAGGGTTGTCTGGATGACTACACCACAGCTGCTTGCAGGGGTCAAATGTTCTGAACTGTGAAGAAAGAAGAGCAATGTACACAAGTGAGAAACAATCTCTGAGCTGGAAGAAAGCACAAGCAATATACCTGTATGCTGAATACATGAAGATTGTAAATAAACCAACGAAGACTATCTTATTTTTGGTCTCTTGAGAGCATGATTTAAACCAAGATGTTTTAAGGGATAGTAGATGCTTTTTGGGCAACTGAAAGAACACTTCTGAAACTCCTCTCTCTCTCTCTCTCTCTCTCTCTCTCTCTCTCTCTCTCTCTCCTCCCCCCTCTATATATTAGTGTGTGTGTGTGTTTGTGCATTGCCATATCTTTGTCACTAACCGTTCAAAGAGATATCTAGGTGTGAGGACTCTCTATATTTCAATTTCAACTGTGGCAGGGTAGTTTTCTTATTCCACCCTGATCACCAACTTATATAAAGACTTCTTTTATTTCCACTTGCTGCCACCATATAATGTAATAAGTATTCACATAGGTCAGCTTTCCCACTGACCTTTCGATTACTGTGTCAGGGCAGGGTATCCCTCTAACCCAAACTCCCACTGACACTATTCGTTAACTTTCGCTGCCACCATTCACTATACTTGGCTACCCACTAGGAAGAATTTGTTTTCGAGGCTTGTGTGTGAAGTAACTACGCAGAAAGATATCTTTGTTAAAGAACTGCAAAGTTTATTCAAACAATGTTCTAAGCGTGGAGGTTTCAGAGTTCAGAGCTTAGGTGGTTACGGTATCTTCTTAGAGGCACATATCTTAAGGTTGCAATACACTAACTATGGAGATGCAACTTGATACTATATAGCTGTACTCTCAGAACCAATAGCTCAGCAGTCTTTACACTAACTGCTTGTCGATTAAACCCAACTGCTTTCCTAGCCATTCAAACAAAGCTTTTCTTCTATTCTTTCACAGAGTAGAGTCAGAGTCCTTTTTAAAACCGTCTGACAGCTGGCTAAAATGGACTCTCTAACTCTCCACACACCCTCTCTCCTTCGACTTCCACTGCCAACTGCTAAAGTTTGAATTCGAAGATTCTAAGGCCAGTTGCAGGCTCCGCTTCCTGTTTCCACGGTAACGGAAACCTCTTGGAGGTTCTCCACGCTAATATCTCTGTTAACCCTTAAGGGTTTGCTAAGTTTTTACCCTTTCAACATATATATATATATATATATATATATATATATATATATATATATACCATATATATATATATATATTTATATACCTAATTGCTTTGCTTGAATGCTGGTAGATGTTTACTACTAGGGAGAAGATTGACTCAAGCAAGGTTTTAATTCTCTTCAGGGAGATTCAATTTCCCAAAAGGTTCTGAGAAATGCCATTTTCCAAAAGGTTATGGCATCATTTTTTTTCCAAAAGTTTATGCCTTTCAAAAGGAAATGATAATCCAAAAGATTATGATATAAACGCCATGCCTTTCCAAAAATTCCCACATTAAACATTTCAGGGAGCATACAACTCCCTTGTTGCGCCAGCTCCATTGGCTGTCAATGAGCTTCCCAGCACAATTCATAGTCCTGGTTTTAACCTACAAAACCCTATACGGCTCCGGCCCACTTTCCCTGTCCGATCGTATTCTCTCCTATGAACCATCAAGAGTGTTAAGATCGTCTGGAGAGGCCCTGCTCTCGGTCCCACCACCTTTGCAGGCGCATCTGGTGGGGACGGGAGACAGGGCCTTTTCTGTGGTGGCCCCCCGACTCTGTCCCGCCCCCCCGACCTTTAGGAAGCTAGTAAAAACGTGGCTGTGGAATGAGGCTTTCACAGAATGAGGGCGGAGATCGCTAATCGACTAAGTTATTGACCACAATATATGGACTGAATACATGGACTGAGTTGGACATGATTTTACCTTGGCGAACGGCTTTTTATGTAATTTATTTTATATGTATTGGTAATTTTATTGTTAATTATGATGTTTTAGATTTTAATGTTTATTATTTATTTATTTATTTATTTATTTATTTGATGTTTTAGATTTTAATGTTAGCATTAAATTCATGCTGTCTGCCGGTCTGAGCCCCTCTACGGAGGTGAGAAGATCGGGATACCAAAGTTTTAAATAAATAATAGTAATAAATAAATTTCCATAATTAGCAACATTAAATTTTTACAAGGCATCCCTGAAAACCTGTGGGTGAGGGTGAGTGAAGCCTTGGATGTGAATGAGGTATAAAATGTGTGGCATGTGGTGGGAGGGAATTAGTGAAAATCAGATGTGCTGACTTGCAAGAGGAAACGTCACTGGTGGAGACACAACCCAAAAATGTGAATCAGCCCTGGGGGAAATATTCTTTATTTATTTATTTATTTATTTATTATTCGGTTTTATATTCCGCTCCTCCCTGCAGGCTCGGGGCGGATCACAACAACGGTAAAATACACAATAAAACATACAGTAAAATTCGATAAAAACGCACAATACATAATGCATAGCCAGTAGCCAGCAAGTTTCAGATCTTAACTCGGACGATGATATGCATCTACATTCAGGCTAGCCGAACGCTAGTCTGAAGAGGGCAGTCTTGCAGGCCCTTCGAAAAGGGCCAAGTTCGTGGATCGCCCGGACGTGGCTGGGCAATGAATTCCAAGTCGTGGGAACCACGACAGAAAAGGCTCGCTGTCTTGTGCTGGACAAGTGGCAGGAGCGGGGTGATGGAATAACCAGTAGGTTCTGCTCTTCCGAGCACAGTGATCTCGGGGAATATACGGGTAAGGCGGTCCCTTAGGTACTCAGGCCCTAGACCGTGTAAGGCCCTAAAGGTTAAAACCAACACCTTGAAGGCAATCCGGTACTCAGTAGGCAGCCAGTGCAGTTGCCGAAGGATGGGAGTGATGTGCTCCCTCACTGGTGCTCCCACCAGCAACCGAGCAGCGGCATTCTGCACTAGCTTGAGTTTCCGGATTGTCGACAGAGGAAGGCCCACGTAGAGGGCGTTACAGTAGTCCAGCCTCGAGATGACTGTCGCCTGGATCACCGTGGCCAGATCATCCCTGGACAGGTAGGGTGCCAGTCGCCTACCCTGACGCAGAAGGTAAAATGCCGTTTTGCTGACCATGAAGACCTGGGTCTCCATGGTCAGCAAAGGGTCCAATTGGACACCTAAACTCTTTACGAGGGATGACGGGCTAAGCTGCTCGCCATCCAGGGTAGGCAACCGGCACTCATCCAGCCCAGGGCGACCAGGCCACAAGATTTCCGTCTTTGACGGGTTCACCCTCAGCCGGCTGGCCCGCAGCCAACCAGTCACGGCTTCGAGGCATAGATGGAAACAATCGGGTACGGTGTCCTGCCTGCCGTCCATTCTCAGCAGAAGCTGGGTGTCATCCGCATACTGATAACACTCCAGACCAAAGTCGCGAACCAGCGAACATTTATCCTTAAATGTAGGCGAGACAAGAAACAGTGGGCCCTGCCAACAGGGCTTCTATACTCACAGCTGTACATGTTTTGTAGCCCACACCAAAATCAAAGCGGCATTGCTCATCCATAGAGTAGTTGATTCCTGGCAGTTCTGGCAGCTTGGGCCAGTTGTGCTCAAATGGGTCATCTAAGAGGCAGTCGTAAGAACTACAAGCAAAAGCGAGAAAAATGATGGTGTGTTGCCACATGCATACATTCTTCACAGCTTTGACATCTGTATCCAGATGCATCCAAAGATGTTTGCCTTCAAAGTATTTTCATATCCCACCAATTCAGTTTCTATAAAACAAAAAGCAGTTTGTTTTTAAGTGAAGTAGACCTACTGTATGTAACGGTTCAACTCCTGCTTGCTACATCGGGACCAGTGGTAACGGTGGAATGCTGCTTGCACAAGTGGTGCCATAATACTCCCCATGCTGGTCTCATCGGCACATCGGTTTCCTTGGCCATCATGTTCCATACCTAACCTGTTAAAAAAGTCTGTAAGCAGTGTTTCCCAAGGACTATGAAACAACAGTGAGTAGTAGGCCTGGGCAACCATGGTTCTAAATCAGGGGTAGGCAGGGCCGTAGCCAGGATTTTGATTCGAGGGGGGCTGAGTTTGGTTCGGGGGGGGGGGGGGCTGAGACTGGGTGGAAGAGGGTCTACCCTAGCAAACCTTTTTGTATTGTTATCCCAATAACCCCATGAATGTGGGATATAATGAGCATGGTGATCAGATCATGATATGAATAAACGTAGGAAAATGAGGACAAAATTTTCTTTTATATGACAGCGGCGGCTAGGATTGAGCTAGCAAAAAAATGGAAAACTAAGGAAATACCAACTGTAGAGGACTGGCTAATAAAACTAAGAGAGGTTATGGAATTAGATAACCTCAAAAAATTGATTACCGACTGCGGTGAAGCTACGTTCAAATCAACCGGCTGGACAGGGTGGACCCTCTCTTAAAGATCCCACCGCTGCCACCAATATGCGGTGAAGCTACGTTCAAATCAACCAGCTGGACAGGGTGGACCCTCTCTTAAAGATCCCACCGCTGCCGCCAATATGTGACCACTCCACTTCTTGACCGGCCTCAGACTGGACAATCTTTCTATGTCCACACTGCTGACCTCCAATCCAAGGAAACCTCGAAGTTACCTCAGCAACTTCACGTTTATTGGCAGGGTACTGTCTCACCCCTTCACCATTTAACTGACTGGAGTTTTAAAACTTCTCAGTGACCACTTGACCACGCTGCCACCATTTATCCGGCTGACCACTGACTTTGAGGGCCACCACCAATAAAAGAATCAGGAGAGGTGTTTTCCTTTTAAGATGCAAACAATTTATTTTGACACAAATGGGTACAATCTTGGTTGGTTTCAAACTTCCTTAGAGGCACAACTTTTTCTGTTACATAACACAATGGGGACCTAGTATAGGGTTTCCACTAAACCTCTATAAACCCCTGCAACTTTAACTAGGGTCTCTATACCCTTTAACTGGACTGCTCACTAGCAGACCTTAAGACACACACTAACACTGGACCGTTCTCTTTCAGTCCTTAGGACACTCTCAACTAGAACATAACTCCTCCCCTCTCATTTGGCAGTTGGCTTCCCGCTCTTTTCCAACTGTAGAATTCAAACCTGAACATTCTACTAGCCTCTAGCCCTGGTTGCCATGGCGACAGCTCTTCTAAGCTTCTGCCATGCCTCCCTTCTGTTTCACCCACAGAAACAAACCATAGAACATTCAAAACAACATACATTTTAACACATGTCACACAACATTTACACACAAATAATCAACATCATTACACCGACTCTAACAAAAAGAATAATATAAATTGGACCCGAGTGAAGGACTATCTGAAAGAACTGGAAATTAAAAACGAGAAAAAAGAAATCAAGAAAAAGACTAAAGGCTCAAGACCATAGGTCTTAAGGGGATGAGAATGGCAAACTATAACTGATATGAGCGGAAGAGACCTTATCAGGGCGCACCCTACTTCGGAACTGGAAGCCAACACCCTTCGTGGACTATAGATTTAGTGGCTATCTAACTCCTCTTCCTATTTTACCCTTCTCACGGATCACGCTTTCACTTTCTTCCTTGTTTTTTTCCCCTCTCCTTTTCTTTTCTTTTTTCTTTTCCTCTTTCTTCCCCTTTTCTTTTTCCCTTCTCTCTTTGTAAGTTCTTTTACTTCTATATTTTTTTTATATTCTTTCTTTCCCCATACCTCTCCAAGCTATATCCCTGCACGCCCTGACCCCTTACTATTCGCTGTATAATCTACTTGACTAGGTTTTATGGTATGTTTTTGAAAAATGCATAATAAAGATATTTAAAAAAATGATATGAATAAACATAACGGTTTAAATAATGTACCAGTAAGGCCTTCTCGTGGACCACCCTGAGAATTTCGGGGGGGGGGGAGCCCCCTAAGCCCACCCCCCCTGGCTACATGCCTGTAGGCAATTATTTTTTCCAAGGGGCTACACGAGAGCCAAAAAATATTATGGAGGGCCGCACCTAAAGGCGGAACTACATTCTAATCTACATTATTTATTTATTTATTTACTATATTTACTATATATTACACATCATTAATATTAACATATTAATATATCAAGAAATATTCATATATTATTAGTATTAATATCATAATTATTATATTATAGTATATGTATAGACATTATAATATATTGAAATTATAATATAACATTATTATATTATATTATATTATATTATAGTATTTATTATATTATTATTATAAAATAATAATAAAACCCACTAAAATTAAATTAAATTAAATTCAAGAAGACAAGGCGCAAACCAAGATAGAGGCTGACACCCTCAAGAGAGGAAGGATACCAAGATGGAATGGCCCAATGGACTCAGCCCAGAGGATGGTAAAGCGGACCCAGCCACCGCCGCAGCAGAGCAGAGCAGAGCAGCAGATGATCGGAGGCTGCAGGCCTCCGCCCGCTCTCGCCCCCAGCCGTTCCCGAGTTGATCGCCCTGCTATGGAGTGCCTACCATCCCTGGAGGCAATCCGGGCCTGCAGGGGGAGAAGTCGGCGATCTGAGGTGGCTGGTTGCCCTGGCGACCCGAAAGATGATCAAGTCTTCCGGGTCGCCAGGGCGATCAGCCCCTGCAGGTCGCCAACTGCTCCCACTGCAGGCCCAGATCACCTCCAGGGATGGCAGGCACTCCAGAGACGCTGCTCCTCCGGACTGTCTGCCAACACAGGCCCCACAGAGCCCGCGATGGGATGGCGGCAGCGGCACCCCTTACTCTTCGCCCTGCCCCCAATGCCCTTCTCCCCGGGCCGGACAGAATCGGCTGCTGGGCCGCATCCGGACCGTGGGCCGTAGGTTACCCACCCCTGTTCTAAATGGTTCTAAAGTACTTACAAAACTAAAGTTCTGGTGTGAACACTAGGTGCCGCTGGTGCTTTGCTTCTACAGTGTTGCTAAATTCTGGTGGTGAACATTTCAGAACTCTAACAAGACTTTCAAAACTTCATTATTATTTCATTATTGGTGATTTTTAAGATAGAAACAATTAGGAACTGCCATTTATAATGAAATTTTGAAAGTTTTGTTAGTTCTGAAATGTTCACCACCAGAACTTTAGCAACAATGTAGAAGCAAAGCACCAGCACCACCTAGTGTTCACCACCAGAACTTTAGCAACAATGTAGAAGCAAAGCACCAGCACCACCTAGTGTTCACCACCAGAACTTTAGTTTTGAAGGTACTTTAGAACCATGATTGCAGAGGCCTAGTGAAGAGTGAAACAGAAGTAATATTTTGAACACCTATTCCATCCTCTTGCTTGTCCTTTGTTACATGTTTTTTAAAAAAGAAATGCTGATGGACATGATAATTTGGCCAGACATTCTAAGAAAAATCTACCTGATCAGAGACATGAGATGACCTCAATGACAGGTGCCTACCCTTAGTCACAGTACGTTGGCAACATGGTAGGACCATTGCTTGGCATCATCTTTCAAAGAAAGTATCATCTGACATCATCTCCAAAGGAAGTCTATTTTTATATTCAAGAATCATAGGGTTGGAAGAGACCTCATGGGCAGGTCATCCTCCCTATGAGTTCCCCTTACATCTTTATACGTGATCCTTATCATGTCTCTTCTCAGGTGGTTTGAAAAGAATGAGCTTCACAGTTCAGCTCCCAGTTCCAGAGCTGTATCACCAAGCCCTCATTGTCAATATAATGGAATGAGTGCCGTGATTTATTTATTTATTTATTTACTTACGATATTTCTATGCCGCCCTTCTCACCCTAAAGGGGACTCAGAGCGGCTTACAAGTAAAATGTAAATACAATATATTATATTACTGCCATAGCACAATATTAATATTATATATTACATTGTGCTATAACAGTGCTGTCCAACTTCTACGGGGTCCAGGGCCGGATAAGCGGTCACTGATGACCGGCCCCGGGGGCCGCTCCCAGGCCCGCCCCAGGCCCCGCCCCAGCCCCCAGCCCCAGGCCGCGCCCCAACCGCCAGGCCCGCCCCTCCTAAAGGCGGGCGCCAAGAGCAGAGCGTCACGCCAGGCAGAAGCGCGCGCCCAGGGGCGAGTGGCAGCGCGTCACAGGCCTGGCGTGCGTGCTCTGGCGCCGCCCCACTTACTCCTTCGCGCCCCTTTAGGAAGGAGGGGTGCCGAAAAGGAGGAGTATAAATTATACTGTAATATTATTTATAATATTACATGTAATATAAAATATATAGTTGTAATATCATTTTTTAAAATTTATTTACTCGATTTGTACACCGCCACTCCCAGAGGCTCGGGGCAATTTACAGAATTTCAGCAAAGCAATAAAACAGTAAAACCGTACACATTAAAATATCATTAAGACTCGAAGGCTTGTCTGAACAAGAAGGTCTTACAAGCTTTGCGAAAAGTTACCAAATTTCGCAAAAAGGCCGAGTCTCAGGGGGCAGATCATTCCACAAAACTGGGGTGATGATAGAAAAAGCCATTCGTCGGGTTGCCGTCAGGTGGTAAGCCTTCATGCCAGGAATAGCTAAGAGATTCTGATCTTCTGATTGCAGAGATCTCCAGGGACTATATGGGGACAGACGATCCCTCAAGTACACTGGCCTCAGACCATGTAAGGCCTTAAAAGTTAAAACTAACACTTTGAAAGTGATCCTGTACTCAATTGGTAGCGAGTGCAGACCCTGCAGGACCGGGGTGATACGACAACTCACAGGCTCCCCTGCGAGTAGCCGGGCTGCAGCATTCTGCACTAGCTTGAGTTTCCGGATCACTGTCAAAGGCAGGCCAATGTAGAGAGCGTTACAATAGTCAAGTCTTGAGATGACCGTAGCCTGGATCACTGTGGCCAGGTCATTCCGAGACAAATAGGGGGCCAGCTGCCTAGCCTGTCCCAAATGGAAAAATGCTGTTCTGCTGACAGCGGTGATTTGGGCCTCCATTGACAGCAGAGGGTCCAAAAGGACTCCCAGGCTTTTTACTGATGATGACGGGCATAGTGCCACACCATCCAGGGTCGGCAGCTGGACATCCCTATCGCCCAGACGGCCTTACCAAAGGATTTCCATCTTCGCTGGATCCACCTTCAACCTACTGGCTCGCAGCCATCCAGTAACGGCTTCAAGGCACAGATGGAAATTATTGGGTACCGAGTCCGGCCGGCCCTCCATCCTCAGAATGAGCTGAGTGTCATCAGCGTACTGATGACACTCAAGCCCAAAGCTATGCACCAGCTGTACAAGTGGCCACATATAGATGTTAAACAACAGCAGGGAGAGTATGGCTCCCTGAGGGACCCCACAAACCAGTGGGGAACCTCCAGAGGTCAACTCACCCCACCTCACTCGCTGTTTCCAATTGTGGAGGAGGGGGAGGACAGCCAGTTCAAAGGTGTCCCCCTCACTCCAACCATGGCAAGGCGGTGAGTCAAAAGATCGTAATCGACAGTATCAAATGCTGCTGTGAGGTCCAATAACACAAGCAGTGCCGATCCGCCTTGATCAAGCTGGCAGCAGAGCTGATCTGTGATGGAAACCAGAACCGTCTCCGTCCCGTGCCCCAAACGGAAGTCAGACTGGAAGGGATCTAATCCGGCTGTGTTATTAGTATTATATTGTATTACATTATAATATTATCAATATTATATGTATATACAATATATTATATTATATTATGCTAGCTTAGGGACCCGGCCCTACCCGGGTTATTTGAGAAAGGCATTGTGTGCCAAGGGTGGTCCTTATGAGATGTTTATGTGGCTTGCAGTGGTCTCAGGAAGTTAGTGAAGGTACTTCAAGTCCCATCATCCATGGTCCATCCTCCTTCAAACGGCACTAGGATGTAGAGTGGGTCATGAGGGCTCTGTGTGTCAGGTTTGGTCTTGATCAGTCATTGGATTAGGTTTACAGCAGTTTTGGGAAGTGAGTGAAGGTACTTCAAGTCCCATCATGCATGGTCTGCCCTCCTCCAAGCTGCACCAGGATGTAAAGTGGGTCATGGAGGTTCTGTGTGCCTAGTTTGTTCTTTTTTGGTAATTGGATGAGGGTCGCAGTAGTCTCAGAAAGTGAGTGAAGGTACTTCAAGTCCTATCATCCGTGGTCCGTCCCACTCAAAACTGCAGCAGGATGTAGAGTGGGTAATGGGTACTCTGTGTGCCAAGTTTGGGCCTGTTCTGTGATTTGTAGGGGCTTCAATGTTCTGTGGGAAATGAATTGGGTGAAGGTACTGCAAATCCCATCATTTGTGGCCCATCCTGCCCTACACTGCACCAAGTTGTAAAGTGGGCCAGTGGGCTGCCAAGTGCGGTCCTGATCCTTCTATGGTGTGGGCCACAGTGCTCTAAGCAAGTGAGTTAAAGTACTGCAAGTCCCGTCATCCATGGTCCATCCTCCCTCAAACTGCACCAGGCTGTAGAGTGGGTCTTGAGGGTTCTGTGTGCCAAGTTTGACCTTGTTCTCTCATTGTTTGGGGTCGCAAAGGGGTCGCAAAGTGTTTTGGTCTGAAACTCCCATCTCAGGTCTTTTCCTTACCCCCTCTGCCACTTTAGAGCGTCGGAATGTTCGTGTTGGCTGGCCAATA
Source organism: Anolis apletophallus (assembly GCA_030556195.1). Taxonomy (NCBI): domain Eukaryota; kingdom Metazoa; phylum Chordata; class Lepidosauria; order Squamata; family Anolidae; genus Anolis; species Anolis apletophallus. The sequence goes on along the minus strand of JARBWK010000010.1, from coordinate 137,278,946 downwards.
GAGGCATTATGCAAATGCTCCTTCACTGGCAACCAATCATGTTGTCAGAATGTAGAAGCCGGGAGCCAATCAGAACGGTGCCACATACATACAAACATACACACACGCATACATACATACAAACATTCCGCTTTAGTATATATAGAGATTATTATAAGCACAGTGCAGGAGGCAAGATGGAACATCAGAAGTGTGTTGTTCTGGAGAACAGGCCTGCTATTAAAAGTTCTAATTAAGCTGGCAACTTTGAACAACAGCTGGAACTAACTGCACAGAATGTCCTGCCAAGGCTCCCGCAAAGCAGCCACACTCACTGCAAAGATATGTGACCACCAGTGAACAATCCCCACCCACCCCCAGCAACTTACACATGTCCAGTCTCATGAGCAACCACAAATGCAGAGGAGAATCCATCTTCATGGTTGAGGGTGCAACTGCGCAGAGGGTGGCACATACCAGTGACAGGAGCGTACCCTGGAATGAGGCAAAGGAACAAAGCGAAGAACAAGAGCAAAGAGAGAAGGGAGGGGAAGAAAAAAGAGTGGAGAGAGGGTACATGAGAAAGAAGAAACCATGCACTGGAATTGTTTCAATCATATTTCACGCCTGGTTCCCACTGGAGGGCCATGAGCACACAGCTGCCTGGGAATAGGAACAAAACCCATTAGGATGTTCCACCAAACATACATCATGAAAGCAAAAAAAAAAACCAAACTGACTGGAGTTTACATTAGAAATATAGCAATTTGGATGTCAGAGTTGCTAAAAGATATGGATAGTAGGAGAATTATGAAAGTAAAAAGTAATTGGATTAAGTTACAAGAGTATTGCAAAAAAGGAATTTAATGTGGATTTAAAATTTCTATAAGGAAAAGATTTCTATATAATAATAATAATAATACCACTATTTTTCTTAATATTATTTTTATAGGAAGCGGACACGAAGCAATAAATGATAACTGCACAAGTCGCTTATCTCACAATCAAATCTATTTCCTATCATTTCACTAATTAGCCTCTAATTTTGTAGAAAATGAAGTTCAAGTCTATTGCTTTGTTCCATAAAGGTATATTGCTTAAATATAACACTGAGCAAAATTAGATAAGAGGCTAAGTGTTGCACCTCAGATCGTGGCCATACCCCCTAGATCACACACACAAGCAGTCTCTGTATATGTACTTTTATTTAAATTAAAGAATAGTCCAAAGGTTAAAAAATGCAAGGCAATCAAAGCAAATCCACCGATAGTCCCAAAGTTCTCAAGCTGCAAATCAAGCTGGCTTAAATCCCATGGAAAACAACCATGTGTAGACAAGGCAAACCGCTCCTGTGGTCAACTGTAGCCGTGGCCTTGCATGGCCTGGGAACTCAGCCCTCGCCCTCCACGACAGACGGGCCAAAGCAGCAGTTGCCGTGGGTGCCCCCTCTGAGGCGCTGGATATCTCCGGAACCCTGGCAAGGGCTCGGAGGCTCGACCGGCGCCCAGCTTGCAAGTTGGCAGCCGTCCCCCTCATCAGTGACCGGATTCCAACCCCTCCCCCCCCTCCTCTTGGCGGCCGGGGTTGACAGATCCATCGAGCCGGGACAGCACAGTTCCGGAATTGACGAAGTTCGGGGCGCCCAGTATCGAGGCCAGGTGGCCGCGGAGAAGGCGGCGTTGAGGCCAAAGAACACCAGGCCCCCGCCCCGGGACACTTGCCATTGTCCGCCAGAGAGTAGGGAGACCTGCCCCGCCCGAACCCAAGTCCTGGAACCCGCTGCGGGTCAGAACTTTTTGGGGTCCGGGCTTTGGACAACGGAAGCCCTTTCTCTCGGGCCCTCAGTGGAAGAAAGCCACAATCCCACAGATCGGACTCCCCCTACCAGACCTCTGGTCAATAGGGGGTAGGCCGGTTCGGACCTCCTTGGTGGGATCACCCTGAGACCACCTCTGCTCCCTCCCTTTGACGGGAGAGTAGGGCCCGCTTGACTCGCTGGGTCCTCCCTGACGCCTTCTACTCCCACCCTGTTCCCCCAAGTCTCCCCCTGCCTACTGTTGTACTGTCCCTTGTTTGTTATTTTATTGTTGATGTATTTTTGTGTAGCTGCTTGGCTTTTGTAAGCCGCTGCGAGCCTTGTGGAGTTGGCGGCATAAAAGTCCAAACAAACAAATAAATAAATAAACGTGAAAGTTAGAGTCTTGGCTCCGAGTCCTTCCAAGCTGAACGTAGCTTCAGGTCTGGCGAAACCTCTCCCAGCCTGATCTAATAAAGGAATCTAACTTCTATGTTTCCACCACACACCCCTCTTCAAATTCCAATCTCTTCGGGTGGATCTGATGTTTGCCCTTCTGTCGAAGCTCTGCTCATTAGAGCTCCCAGGTGCGGTGCTATCAGGCTGGGAAACATCCTCCTCCCCAGCTCTGGAATTGTCGCTTGAGATCGAGAGAGTGAAAACACTTTCTTGGGAACCAAGGCCGTCCTGACTCTCACTGCCGAACTCTGAATCAACATCCATTTCTTCCTCATCGTCCACCTGCTCATTAACAGCAGGCTCACCAGGCAACCCCTCATCCTTGGCTACCTCATCTGGTAACCCATCATCCCTGGCTAGCTCAAATCCGTCGAAGACTGAGATCTTGTGGCCCGGTCGCCCTGGGCTGGATGAGAGCCGGTTGCCTACCCTGGATGGCGAGCAACTTAGCCCATCATCCCTTGTTAAGAGCCTAGGTGTCCAATTGGACCCTCTGCTATCCATGGAGGCCCAGGTCTCCATGGTTAGCAAAACGTCGTTTTTTCATCTACGACAGGGTAGGCCAGTCTTTCTCAATCAGTGTGCCGTGGCACACTAGTATGCCGTGACAGACCTCCTGCTGTGCCACGAGAAAAGCTCTCTGCCCCCCTTCCTCCCCCCCTCCTGCCGAACTCCTGCTGCTTGGGGGAGGAGGAAGGGCCGGGCAGTGGCGAAGAAAAAGAAGAAGGGACCGGGGTGCCGCCTCCTTCGGCCATTTCCCCAGCCAGCCTCCAATCCGCCATGACTCCCACCATGACTCTCGCCCTGAAGCCGCGTGGAGGAGGAGCCCCGCCCACTGAAGCCCTTCCACCACTCATGCTCCTCCTCTGTAGGAGAGCTAAAGTTGGGGGGAGGGGGCGGGGCATGGCGCGGCCTGTAGGAGAGCTGAAGCTGGGGGGAGGGGGCGGGGCATGGCGCGGCCTGGCTCTGCCCCCTCCCCCGGCTTCGGCACTCCCAGCAGCTGCTCCAACCTTGAGGGGACAGGGCCAAGCCAGCATTGTGTTGGCTCTGGCACCGCTGGCTTGGCACTGCCCCCTCAAGGCTGGAGCAGCTGCTGGGAGAGGTGAAGCCGGGGGTAGGGGGTGGGGCCTGGCTCCGCCCCCTCCCCAGCTTCGGCACTCCCAGCAGGCCACCAACCCCCAGCTGTTCTTTACTGTGTTAAGAGTGTCATTTTGTGTCATTTTGGTTGGTGGTGTGCCCCCGGATTTTTTTAATGTTAAAAGTGTGCCGCGGCTCAAAAAAGGTTGGGAAACACTGGGGTAGGCGACTGGCCTCCTACCTTTCCAGGGACGATCTGGCCACGGTGATCCAAGCGACGGTCATCTCGAGGCTGGACTACTGTAACGCCCTCTACGTAGGCCTTCCCTTGTCGACGATCCAGAAACTCAAGCTGGTGCAGAATGCCGCTGCTCGCTTGCTGGTGGGACCACCAGCGAGGGAGCACATCACGCCCATCCTTCGGCAACTGCACTGGCTTCCTATCGAGTACCGGATTGCCTTCAAGGTGCTGGTTTTAAGGCCTTGTACGGTCTAGGGCCTGCGTACCTAAGGGACTGCCTTACCCCGTATGTTCCCCCGAGATCACTATGCTCGGAAGAGCAGAATTTGTTGGTTGTACCATCATCCCGTTCCTGCCATTTGTCCAGTACGAGACAACGGACCTTCTCTGTTGCGGCTCCTGCGATTTGGAACTCACTTCCTAGCCACGTTCGGACAATTCAAGAACTTGCCCCTTTTCGAAGGGCCTGCAAGACGGCCCTCTTTAGGCTGGCGTTTGGCTAAATCTGAATGTGGATGGCGCATTTCCGCCTGTCTTTGAATTGTAATTTATTGGCATTTTGTCATGTATTAAGTTTTATCTGACGTTTTATGTTTTTATTTGCCATTTTATTGTATGTTTTTTAAATGTTTTATTGATTGTTGTGATCCGCCCTGAGCCTGCAGGGAGGAGCGGAATATAAAATTGAGTAATAATAATAATAATAATAAATGTACCAGGCTGGAACACCACATTAAGAGATGATAGGCCTGTATAAGTAAATAATATATTTTAGATGTTAGTAGTGATTGAATGTATGTCTTTTCTTTTCTTCTCTTTGAATTATTCTTATCTTTGTCGCTTATATTTGTATCTCTTTTCTTTTTTCATGTATTGACAATGTTTGTCTTGTTATATGTAGACTGTATTTTAAATGAAACTCAATAAAATTATTTTTTTTTAAAAAAAGAAAAGAAATATAGCAATTTAAATCTCAATACACAGGCACCCACCAACACAAACTTCTGAAATTTGGCATTTATTTCATACTAGCTTAGGGACCCGGCGGTGCCCGGGTGATTTGAGAAGTGCAGCAGGATGTAGAGTGGGTCATGGGGGCTCTGTGTGCCAAGTTTGGTCTTGATCCATCATTATTGGGAGTTGCAGTGGTATCATGAAATGACTGAAGGTAGTGCAAGTCCCATCATCTGTGGTCCACCCTCCCCCAAAGTGTAGTAGGATGTAGATTGGGTCAGGGGGCTCTGTGTGCAAAGTTTGGTCTGTATTGGTGAATGGATGAGGGTTGCATTGGTTTTAGGAAGTGAGTGGAGGTACTTCAAGTCCCATCATCCGTGGTCCGTCTCACAGTAAACTGCACCAGGATGTATGGTGGGTCATGCGGGCTCTGTGTGCCAGATTTGGTGTTGATCAGTCATTGGATTAGGTTTGTAGCAGGATTGGGAAGTGAGAGAAGGTACAGCAAGTCCCATCATCCATGTTCTGTCCCCCTCCAAACTTCAGTAGGATGTGGAGTGGGTCACTGGGGCTCTGTGTGCCAAGTGTGGACTTTCTCGGTGTTTTTTGGGGGCCACAGTGGTCTGTGGGAACAGAGGGGTGTGAAAAGACTACAAATCCCATCATCCATTGTCAGTCCTCCCCCGAACCTCACCAGGACGTGAAGGCAGTCATGGGGGTTATGTGTGCCAAGTTTGGTCTCAATCGGTAATTGGATGAGGGTCGCAGCAGACTTGGGAAGTGAGTAGAGGCACTTCAAGTCCCATCATCCATGGTCCACCCCTCCTCCAAACTGCACCAGGACAGTCATTGGAGTGGGTCATGGAAAGTGAGGGGGCTGTGTGTCCAAACCTGTAGGTGAGTGGGTCTGTATTGGTCCAAGTTTTGGTGGCCACAGTGGTCTGTGGGAACCAAAGTGTTTGAAAGTACTACAAATCCCATAATCCGTGGGTCATGTCCCCCCGACCTGCACCAGGACGTAAAGGGGGTTAGGGGGGGTTATGTGTACCAAGTTTGGTGCAGGTCCATCACCCGTGCTGGTCGCTGTGGCCTGTGAAAGTGGCTGCCACATATCCGCCCTGGCCTGTGAAAGTGGCTGCTTCCGCCCTCCCGCCCTCCGCATACACACATACAAACATTCCGTTTTATAAAGGTATACAGATATGCCATCTATTTCATGAATAGATTCGATATATAATAGAAGGAAAAAAATGGGGCATCACAGGTGGATTTGGGCAGTTGCAATTCAAAAAGGTGTCTTTTCCAACATCTGTTCACTCACTGGTACAATCAGAAATCTCAATGACATTTTTTCCATGGTAGAACTTCACCAGAGAGAGAAAGGAAATGGTAAGCTTCAATACCACAGCAGTAACAGCTGTAGTTCATTAAACATGGTGTTAATGAGGACATATATTATGCTACTTCATCAGGCCAGCATCACATCTCCTTATAGACAGCTACTGCATGAGAGTGGGCCGCATTGCTATTAACACTGGATTCTAGCCAGTTTCCAAAGGAAAGCCCTTCAATTCAATCACAGTTTCCATGAGATGGATTCTTCATTTGTCCTTCTGCACTCCCCAATGCTCCCTCCCAGTTTATTCCATGGCATGGGGGCACCATTTAGATCCGCACAAAAGGCGAAACAAGAAACTGAAGGAAAAGGGAGGAAACTGTGAAAATCATATCTCTCTCCTGTCCATTTATTATTATTCATTGGTATTACTATAGAACAGTGTTTTTCAACCTTTTTTGAGCCGCGGCACATTTTTTACATTTACAAAATTCTGGGGCACACCACCAACCAAAATGACACAAAATGACACACAAAATGACAGTAATACATATAGTTAATATGTTTTTAAATGTATTTATACACTCAGTGTGAAACTTGGACCTATTTTGATGAACACAACATAGATATCCTGGCAGGAATGGCAGAAATACACAAACTTCCCACACAGAACTCCCATAACCAAGAGAAAATACTATAAGAGTTTGGTGGGCATTGACCTTGGGTTTTGGAGTTGTAGTTCACCTATATCCAGAGAGCAGGCCCAAACTTGGCATGAATACTCAATATGCCCAAATATGAACACAGATGGAGTTTGGGGAAAATAGAACTTGACATTTGGGAGTTACAGTTTCTGGGATTTATAGTTAACACACAATCAAAGAGCATGATGAACTCTTGCAACAATGGAATTGTACCAAACTTGGCATATTGAACTCTCATTACCAACAGAAAGTACTGAAAGGGTTTGCTTGGGAATTGACCTTGAGTTTGGAAGTTGTAGTTCACCTACACCCAGAGAGCACTGTGGGCAAGAGGGGGAAGAAAGGGTATTGGAGGTTCCAATTTCCCACAGCACACCTGATGATCGCTCACGGCACACTAGTGTGCCATGGCACACTGGTTGGGAAACACTGCTATAGAAAGTGCTTCTTTTAGATTGCACTGAGACAGACTAAACGCTTGCATTTCAACACGCCCCTCAAAATGGTTCCTTAGAATCATAGAGTTGGAAGGGACCACATGGGCCATCTAATCCAATCCCCTGCCATGCAGGAACAACACAATCAAAGTACTCCTGACAGATAGCCATCCAACCTCTGTTTGAAAGCTTCCAAGGAAGGAGCTTCCGCCACACTCCATGGCAGAGAGTCCCAATGCTGAACAGCTCTTACAGACATGAAGTTCTTCCTAATGTTCAGGTGGAATCTCCTTTTCTGTAATTTCAACCCTTAGGACTTGCTCCGAGACCTAAGGCACTTCCAGACTTCACTTAAACACACACTAAAGTGGGTTTAAGAAACCACCTTAGGAGCATGTTTAAGTCCCCACACCTTCCTACAAAACCCGTTGTAACGTTCTGGGCTGGGTTTCAAACTGTCCACTTGTAATGAACCTTTTTATTAGCACTGTGGAACCGTCACCCTTGAGACTATGTGATCTCTACTGGATTTCCCACACTTTCTATGAGGAGTCCTTTATGTATTTTCGCTGTCGCCATATACTAAAAGATCTTCAGATTAAGACAGAGATGCTTGTTTTCAAAGGAAATAGTAACTTGGTTTATTTGTAGCGTTCTTGTGACAAATACATAATGGTTTCAAAGATACAAAAGCTTGGTGGTTACAAGATGTGTATATTCTCTTAGGAAGACGTTACCAAACAAGGATTCAGTGCAATAACACTTGCCAACTGATTCCTGACTAACTTTAGCCTGACAAAGAATTTCCCTCTCTATCGTCATCAGTCTCCTGTTATCGGTTACTATCCTAGCTACTCCCTAGCTAGTTCTTTAACTGGGTTCAGCTAACCACTTAACTCCAGCTCCCTGACTAACAGGTTTCCTCTGGCTGCAACTAACTCCTAACTCTGCTACCTCTTCCTTCAACTCCGACTGACAGACTCCAACTCCCAGACTAATTTTTAAAACCACATTTACCTGTGGAGCATACCACCATTTTAACATTTCACCACAGCCGTGCTTTCCCAGTACAGATATCCAGAAGCCCCCCAAAATAAGCCCTTAAAAATTAAAACTTAAAGCTATACTATGACTCTAATAGTTTATTTATTTATTTATTTATTTATTTATTTATTTATTTATTTATTTGTTCCATCTTGTATTCCGCTCCTCCCTGCAGGCTCGGGGCGGATAACAGCATAAAATTCGGCTGGCATGTTGCCTCCATGTCGCCGTACAATAAAACAAGGATAAAAACAACAACATCATAGGTCCCGAGATTAGTTATGTCACATGTTATCGCATTCCCCGAACCAGGGTGCTGCTTACACAGATGAGTACGTTCGATTTGTTCGCCTAGCCAAAAGCCAGTCTAAACAAGGCGGTCTTGCAGGCCCTGCGAAACGGGATGAGCTCCGTGGCGGCTCGGGCGTCATCCGGGAGAGAGTTCCAGAGTACCGGAGCCGCCACAGAGAAAGCCCTTTGCCTGGTTGCAGACAGGTGGCAGGTGCGGACCGATGGAATCAGGAGCAAATTAGCCTCCTCTGAGCGTAGTGATCTCGGGGGAATGTATGGGGCAAGGCGGTCCCTCAGGTACGCAGGCCCTAGGCCGTGTAGAGCCTTGAAGGTTAATACCAGCACCTTGAAGGCAATTCGGTACTCAATAGGTAGCCAGTGCAGCTGCCGGAGGATGGGTGTAATGTGCTCCCTTACCGGCGTTCCCGCCAGCAAGCGAGCAGCGGCGTTCTGCACCAGCTTGAGTTTCTGAATTGTCGCCAAGGGAAGGCCAACGTAGAGGGCGTTACAGTAGTCTAATCTTGAGATGACCGTCGCTTGGATCACCGTGGCAAGGTCGTCCCTGGAGAGGTAGGGTGCCAGTCGCCTAGCCTGTCGTAGGTGGAAAAATGACGCCCTGCTGGCCGCGGAGACCTGGGCCTCCATAGTCAGCAGGGGGTCCAACTGAACACCTAGGCTCTTAACAACAGGCGATGGGCTAAGCCGTTCGCCATCCAGGGTAGGCAACCGGCACTCATCCCGTCCAGGCCGACCAGGTCACAAGATCTCCGTCTTCACCTTCAGCCGGCTGGCCCGCAGCCAACCAGTCACGGCCTCTAGGCACTGATGGAAACAATCGGGTACGGTGTCCGGCCTGCCGCCCATTCTCAGCAGAAGCTAGATGTCATCAGCGTACTGATAACACTCCAGACCAAAGTCGCGAGCCAGCTGGGCCAGGGGGCGCATATACACGTTGAATAATAAGGGGGAGAGGATGGCCCCCTGGGGACCCTACACTCAAGTGGGAATCTCCCAGAGACCTCCCCGCCCCCCTCCACGCGTTGTCCCCGGTCCCGGAGGAAGGAGGCCACCCGTTTAAGGGCAGTCCCCCCGACCCTGGCACCGGCTAAACGGTGGGTTAGCAATGCGTGGTCTACTGTGTCGAAAGCTGCTGTCAGATCTAACAAGACAAGCAGTGCCGATCCACCCTGGTCCAGCTGGCGGCGAAGTTGGTCTGTAATGGCGACAAGCACGGTCTCCGTCCCGTGCCCAACACGGAAGCCGGACTGGAAGGGATCAAGTCCAGCTGTGTCTTCCAAGAACCGCTGCAGCTGATCCGCTGCTGCCCTCTCAATTACCTTGCCTAGGAAAGGCAAGTTGGAAACTGGCCGGTAATTGGAGGGAGCCGAAAGGTCTAAATTCGGCTTCTTCAGCAGTGGTCTCACCATAGCCTCTTTCAGTCCCCCTGGGAAGACTCCTTGCTCAAGGGAGCTATTTATGATCGTGCCCAGGGGGCCTCGTAGCCCCTCCCGGCACGTTCTAACAAGCCAGGAGGGGCACGGGTCGAGGGAGCATGTAGTTGGTCTAGCTGCAGCTAGTAACCTGTCGACAGTTTAGCGTGGGTAAAAGAATGGTGTACACTTAGAGATGACAGACTCCTCAACTTGGAAGGGTTCGATCTTAAATATGGATTTCATGCCTACCTCTTCTATAATAAAATAAAAATAGATGCTAATTTCAAAAATCACTTTATTAGAAGCTCACTTATTAAAAATTGGTCTAGATATCAAAAAATATTTTTCCAAAAACTTCCCCTTTGGCTATCCTCAATCGAAGCCCTTAGAATCAGGCAGCTAGACGACACCACATGGACTACTTACAAAGATTTACTTAAATGGACCGGACTAGACTACGATTTAAAAACAAAACAGCAACTAGATGCAGAAAATATCACCATGAATTGGTTTCCGTATATACAAGTAAGTAATATTCTAAAAAATGATAAGAAAATAGGATTTGAACATGAGCAAAATAGTCTAGGAGAGATACTAACTGACAAAAAACCAAAAACTGTTAGCAAAATATACAAAATTCTCCAAAGTCATGAAAATGCTAAAAATCCCACGGAAGACTATAAAATTAAATGGTCCAGAAATGTAGGCTTCAAGATTAATAATGAAACCTGGAATAGGATTTGGCGAAACAATGCCAACATTTCTCTTTGTTACAGTTTCAGAGAACACTGGGTCAAGACAATATACAGGTGGCATATAAGAACATAAGAACATAAGAAGAGCCATGCTGAATCGGACCTCAGCCCATCTAGTCCAGCATTCTGTATCACACTGGCCCACCAGTTGTACACGGGGATCTCGAGCAGAAGGGAGGGCAAAACCCTGACCTGCTCCCGACCCCACAACCAGTACCCAGGGAAATCCTGCCTACCTCAACCAACTCCGGTGGCACTTGAATATCCTTTTCAGTAACTACCGATACACTTGGTATCCATGAATCTGTCTAATCCTGCCTTGAAGTTGTTCAGGCTGACAGCTGTCACAACCTCTTCTGGAAGTGAGTTCCATAACCCAATGACCCTCTGGGTGAAGAAATATTTCCCTTTATTAGTCCTAATTTTCCTACCTTGGAGCTTCAGGGAGTGCCCTCTAGTCCTAGTGTTTTGTGACAAAGAAAATAATTTTTCTTTATTCACCTTTTCTATCCCATGCATGCTTTTATACACTTCGATCAAGTCACCTCTTAAACGCCGTCTTTCAAGGCTGAAAAGACCAAGGCGTTGCAACCTGGTTTCATAAGGGAGCCGCTCCATCCCTTGGATCATTTTTGTTTCCCTTTTCTGTACCTTTTCCAGTTCCGTTATATCCTTCTTAAGGTGCGGAGACCAGAATTGTACACAGTACTCCAAATGTGGCCTTACCATCGATTTGTAGAGAGGTAATACAACATTTGCTGACCTATTTTCGATTCCTTCCTGATCATGCCTAGCATAGAATTTGCTTTTTTTTTTCACTGCTGCTGCGCACTGGGTTGACATCTTCATTGAGCTGTCCACCAAGACCCCAAGATCCCTTTCCTGGTTTGTCTCGGAAAGCTTTGACCCCATCAATTGGTAGGTGTAGTTGGGGTTCTTTGCCCCGATGTGCATGACTTTACACTTGTTTAAGTTAAAATGCATTTGCCACTTTGTTGCCCATTCACTCAATTTCAAGAGATCTTTCTGGAGCTCTTTACAATCAGTTTCATTTTTAACTACCCTGAACAATTTAGTGTCGTCTGCAAACTTTGCTACCTCAGAATTCACTCCTACATCCAGATCATATGTCTCCCATGAAAATAGCTAAAATATATAAGAACGGCAAACCAAATTGTTGGTTTTGCAAAGATAAGAATGGTACCTTTTTTCATATCTGGTGGCTCTGTAAAAAAGCTAGGAAATATTGGAGTATTATACATAAAGAAATTGAAAAAATCCTCAAAAAAAATCAGGAAGAGCCTCGAATCCTTTCTTTTAGGAATAGTAGACACACCCAGCTCATTCTGAGGATGGAGGGCAGACCTGAATCTGTCCCCGATAATTTCCAACGTTGCCTCGAAGCCGTTACTGGATGGCTGCGAGCCAGTAGGTTGAGGGTGAATCCGGCGAAGATGGAGATCTTGTGGCTAGGCCGCCCGGGTGGTGGGGATGTCCAGCTTCCGACCCTGGACGGTGTGGCGTTATGCCCATCGCCTATTTGGACTCCCAGCTGACCATGGAGACCCAGGTCTCTGCGGTCAGCAAGCTTGCGTTTTACCATCTTAGACAGGCAAGGAGGCTGGCCCCCTACCGATCCCGGAACGACCTGGCCACGGTGATCCAAGCCACGGTCATCTCGAGACTGGATTACTGTAACGCGCTCTACGTTGGCCTTCCCCTGTCAGTGACCCGGAAGCTCAAGCTGGTGCAGAACACTGCTGCCCGGCTCCTGTCTGGCACCCCAGCAGGTTGCCACATAACACCTATTTTGCAGGATCTGCACTGGCTGCCAATTGAGCACCGGATCACCTTCAAGGTGTTGGTTCTTACCTTTAAGGCCTTACACGGCCTGGGGCCAGTGTATCTGAGGGACCGTCTCTCCCCATACTGCCCTATGAGATCACTTCGCTCCGAGGATACCAACCTTCTAGCTGTCCCCTCCGCAAAGGCTGCCAAACTTACCTCCACCTGCCGAAGGGCATTCTCGGTGATTGCACCAACACTCTGGAAGGCCCTTCCGGCAGATATGCGTGCCATCCACGACCTGCTCCCCTTCAGGCGGGCGTGCAAGACCCACCTGTTCCAGCTCGCCTTCCAGGTGTAGGTCCTAGTGCTATGCACCCCCCTGCTAGACGAGCCTTAAGAAGCATATACGATCCAATGACTTTATCGAAATGTTGTGCCCCCCCTCACTTATCTCTTAATCTTTCACTTTTTACTTTTCCCTCTTACCACATCCCCCACTTTACTCCCATTGTATTTCCCTTTTCCCTTACCCCTCCCCCTCAATCCTATCCCCCTGTCTTAATTTCTAGAGAGGAATTATTTTCCACTCTCTGTATGTTTTATCTCTCTTTTTTAACGATCTGTTAATGTTTCCTTGAAAAACAACTTACCCTGATACCATTAAACTACTGCTGGAGTCCTCCTCATACGTAAAAATGATGCACCAGGAAGGGGGGGGGGGTCAGGGATGGAGTGATTTTCCTACTCAACCATCGTCCCCTGGCGCATCATTTCTACACAACCGCAAGGACTCCAGAAGTATTTCATGGCATCCTTTCACATATTTTAAATGGCCATCATGTCTCCTCTCAACCTTCTCTTGTGCAGGCGAAACATACCCAGTTCTTTAAGACAGTCCTTGTTGTAGCTGAGCCTTTAAGTAGCACTGAAAGTATGGAATTGGGAGCTAGGAAGGGAAAGCGGGTTACTCGTGAGCAAGAATCAGAGTAACAAAGGAAAAGGGTCCAGCAAATACTTGGAGAATCTACTGATGAAAACTCTTTTGAGGGTTTCTCTGGGGATGATGGATCTGTCAGTGAGGAGCCAACTATGGGAAGTGTGGCTGGGAATCCTGAAGATGGTTCTAGTGCTATGGACTGGACTGGTGTGCAGGAGGTGCGCGATGGTTGTGCAGATGGGAATTGGAGTTCTGAGGATCAGGTTTCATCCTGGGGGGAGCTAAGTCTTGACAGGAGATGGAGAGATTGGAGAGGGAGGCAATGGGCTACACCTGAGGCTGCCGTCACAGCTGAAAGCACTAATGAGATGGTGTTGGCTAGTTCCAGCTCCGATGAAGATTTGTGAATTAAAAAGGGCTTGGAATCTGAGGTCCTTTGTAGTTAGCAAGGTGTTGCTGGGTGCCTGGGTCTTCTTCTGTATGCTGTGTTTTTCCTGGTTCCTGTGCTTCTGTGGACTTGCTTTAGAACGTTGTCATCGCCTGCTTCGCAACTGAGCTGGTTGGCTGCATGGTTTCTGCCGCTTCTCCCTCGCTGGCGTTGACGTGATTCGGCTGAGTGTTTGCTGGTTTCCCGTATTTGACTATTGGCTTGCTCATACGTCTCTTCGCTTTCGGCAGCTCCTTTCATTTGGCGACAACGTCGGCATGATTGACAACATATGCTTTTCCTTTGTGTAGTGCTTTACTTTAGGATTTAATGTGGGTTTTTCCAGCGATATAATCCAGATTTTATGTTCTACTGACTCTCTACCCGTTTGGTCATTGTTTTTTGACTTGTTTTGCCATTCACACTGAAGTTAAAGTGTTCCTAGCTCTTTTTTGCCACTTTTTGAGCCGTTTTGAAATAAACTGTATTTGACTTATTACCCAGTCTGGCTCTTTATGACTTACTGTGTTGCGACAGTCCTCATCGGGCATTGTCTCCAGACATTTAATTCATTTTAGCTGCCCTTGTCTGGACACCTTCCAGCTTGTCAATCTCTGTTTGAACTGTGGTGCCCAGAACTGAACACCGTATTCCAGCTGAAGTCTAACCAAAGCAGAATAGAAAGGTACCATCAGAGGCGGCCCCAGCGATTCCGCCATGGCGGCCGCGAAAGCGCCACCGGCTGGGCGGGCGTCACCAGCTGGGAGGCGCCGCGGCACCACCTCGCTTCCGCGCCCCGCCCTGCCGCCGCCCGGTGCCGCCGCACAGCCGGTCCCACGAAGCACAGACATTTTCTGCTACAGCGCCTGTAGTTGCTTCTGGGCATGCGCGAATGTCTGCGCATGGGCACTGAGTCCCGGAGTGCGCCTGTGGCTTTGGAGCCAGCGGCGCAGGTGCGCTCAGGCCGCAGTGCACATCTTGCGGACATTGCGAATCAGGAGAAACATAGGGCTTCGGGAGGCTGCAGCACGCCTCGAAGCACAGACATTTCTGCGCATGCCCAGAAGCAACTACAGGCGCTACAGCGCCTGTAGTTGCTTCTGGGCATGCGCAGAAAATGTCCGTGCCGGGAGGTGTGGTGCAGCCGGCCGGGGGCCGGAAGCGAAAAGCGGCGGAAGAGGCGGCCAGCGAAATGGCGGCGGCGTGAAGCGCGGCGGCGGCATGATGCGGCGGCGGGGCTTAAAATTTACTCCGCGTACTCCCCCGGAAAAGGTCAGGCCGGCCCTGGGTACCATGACATCCCTCAAACTAGACACTATACTACTTTTGATGCAGCCCAAAATCCCCTTTTTGATAAGAGAAGCTACAATACTTATCCTGACCCATAGGTAAGTCGACCCAGCTTTTCAGGGGCATTTAAAAAACTAAAATCTATATAAGTATACATTATACCAGGGGTGCTCATTAGATTGATCGCGATCTACTGGTAGATTGCATAGGGCGTCCTGGTAGATCGCAGGCAGGGTGGGAGGAAGGCTCAGTCCCGCCCCGCGGGCTCCCAACACCGCCCAAGTGCTGCTGGCCCTGGGTTATCTGAGGTCCTTTCCACACAGTTGAATAAAATCTCATGTTATCTGCTTTGAATCAGATTATATGGCAGTGTGGACTCAGAAAACCCAGTTCAAAGCAGATATTGTGTTCTATGTTTCACATTTTTGTAGTGGGGAGGGAGATCATTTTGACTTGGTTATTTTATAAGTAGCTCGCATGCTGAAAAAGTGTGAGCACCCCTGCATTATACAGTAGATGACTTAGATATTTTTAGAAATACAGGGGAGAAAGAGTTTCAAAACCCAACCGGAACCACACTGACTACTAGCCCTGCTTTAAAATAGACTGAGCCTGGGATTGTAAAATTACCACCATCTTGATCTGGACTCAGAAACAAATGAGAAGCCAGTGCATAAACATTAATACAGGCAAAAGTATATAGGGTTGGTTTCTTAAACCAATGCTTGATAGCTCACTTCAGTATTAGATGTACCATAAATACTTGAGTATAAGCCGACCTGAATATAAGCCGAGGCACCTAATTTTACCACAAAAAACCTGGGAAAACTCCAGCATAAGTGTTGACTCGAACATAAGCTGAGGGTGGGAAATGCAGCAAAATAAAAATAGATACCAATACAATTACATTAATTGAGTCATCGGTAAGTTAAATGTTTTTGAATATTTACATAAAACTGTAATTTAAGATAGTTATCCAACTCTGATTAAACCATTATTCAAAACTTCTTCAATGTAAATGTGCTTATGTATCCTTCCAATAATAGAGAAAATAATAAATGTAATAATAATAGAGTAAAATAATGTAATAAGAGTAAAATAATAAATGTAAAAATAACAGAGTAAAATAATGTGTGCCGTCGCACCCGATCTGTAAACACCCAGTAAAGGGCAAGGACGTGGTCTCTCTATATCAGGGAAATGCTTCTTGCCTTCCTTTAGAGCAGTGTTTCTCAACCTGGGGGTCGGGACCCCCAGGGGGGTCGCGAGAGGGTTTCAGAGGGGTCGCCAAAGGCCATCAGAAAACATATATTTCTGATGGTCTTAGGAAGCCCTTTGGCAGAGAAGGTTGAAGATCTCTCCGCTTGTCCTGTGATTGGCAGGCCTCCCAGCCAAGGGGAGCGCTGTTTCTGAGACTTCAAGCAGGGAGGGGAGAGCAGGCGCACTTGGCTCATGGCAGCATGATGCGCATGTGTGGGTGAGGGAGAGTGTGAGAGGTGGGACGGAGGCTCACGCCAGCTAGTCCCTTCAAGGCATGAGGGTTCGGTATAGGAGGTTTGACCCATTCCTATCATTGGTGGGGTGCAAGGGGCTCTTTGATCGTAGGTGAACTATAAATTCCAGCAACTACAACTCCCCAAACTCCACCAGTGTTCACATTTGGGTATATTGAGGATTCGTGTCAAGTGTGGTCCAGATCCATCCTTGTTGAGTCTATAGTGCTCTCTGGATGTAGGTGAACTACAACTCCCAAACTCCAGGTCAATGCCCACCAAAGCCTTCCAGTATTTGCTGTTGGCCATGGGAATTTTGAGTGCCAAGTTTGTTTCAATTCCATTGTTGGTGAGTTCAGAATGCTCTTCGATTGTAGGTGAACTATGAATCCCAGAAACTACAGCTTCCAAATGACAAAATCAAACTCCCCCCCCCCCCCCACACAACACACAAATACAGTTATGAAGTAGCAATGAAAATAATGTTATGGTTAGGGGCAGGGCCGTAGCCAGGATTTTGTTTCGGGGGGGGGGGGCTGAGTTTGGTTGGGGGGCTGAGACTGGGTGGAAGAGGGTCTACCCTAGCAAACCTTTTGTATTGTTATCCCAATAACCCCATGAATGTGGGATATAATGAGCATGGTGATCAGATCATGATATGAATAAACATAACAGTTTAAATAATGTACCAGTAAGGCCTTTTCGCAGACCACCCTGAGAATTTCGGGGGGGGGGGGCTGAAGCCCCCTTAGCCCCGCCCCTGGCTACATGCCTGGTTAGGGGTCATCACAACATGAGGAACTGTATTAAGGGGTCGCAGCATTAGAAAGGTTGAGAAACACTGCTTTAGAGGCTTGGGGCTCCCAAGGACCAAGCTGGATGCTCTAGTTAACCCAAACAGGCTTTATTGTTCATAACATGAGTTAACTCACTCAGGCACTTTGTTTAGTTCCCCAAAATAATAAAGGAAAGATCTTACATTAAAGTTTCTCTGCGGCCTATGTTCAGGAAGCTTTAGCCGGATGGCTCTCCAACTCCTCTCCTTCTCTATGGCTTCGAGGCAAGGACACTCGAAGCCCTAGTCAGATGGCCTATATTGATGGAATGAGACCTTCCTCTGGGTGCAAACTGACTAGTTCGAAGGCACTTGAGACTCCCCAGAGCTACCCAACCGTACAGTATGCTGGGCTTTCTGTTTGAGTTCCAAGGAAAGTCAGTCTGATGTTGGAAGATAGCCTGACCAGGCCTGACAAACCTTCAGTCACGTCCTTTCTGGAGAAATCCTGGTGGTCTAATGAATGTAAAATGGCACACTTCCCAGATCCCTGGAAAAGGGGGTGGGATCAACTCAACTGGGCTCTATGAACAATGATTGACAGGTACTAGCGACCAATCAATGCAACCTCACTTTTAACAAACTCTGCAAGCTGCAAAAAACACATTTTAAACAAAGCAAAACTTTACAAACTCAAGATCCTTTACATAGGGGGCGCTTACCGCGCTGTCACAAAATGTAATAATAACAGAGTAAAAAATAAATAACTTTGACTAGGGTATTAGCCAAAAGGGGCTTTTTTTAGCCTAGAAAAAGGGCTGAAAACTCTACTTATACTCAAGTATATACGGTATCTGGAAAACCATTTTCATTGTCATCACACTAACTTAACGTGTCAGTAACAGGGACCTTAATCCTGAAAGAAAGAGGCAAGAGTCACTTCAGCAATATTAGGAGGAAAATGTTTGCTTGGGGTGATAAATGAGGCAACTCCATATTGCAGAACAGAGATTTCGCTACCTCTTGAGTTCACTGTAATAGCACAAAAGAGTCCACATAAACAGCTATTCCAGGGGTTAGGGCAGTGTTTCCCAACCAGTGTGCCGGGGCACACTAGTGTGCCGTGAGCGATCATCAGGTGTGCCGTGGGAAAGTGGAACCTCCAGGAAGGGGGGGAAGAGTCTAGTGTGTTGAAGTATAAAAACCCTAAGAGACCTACCTTGATAAAGGCACAAAATTACAAACACCGCCCTTCCCCACCTGTTGTCTATTTGGTCTCTCCCTCTCCATGCATTAGGAAGGCCCACCTCCTTTTCCCCAAGTAGAAACCTCCTCTTGCCTCCTGGGGGTTCTGTGTGGGAAGTTTGGCCCAGTTCTATCATTGGTGGGGTTCAGAATGCTCTTTGATTGTAGGGGAACTATAAATCCCAGCAACTACAACTCTATTTCCCCTGAACTCCATCTGCGTTCATATTTGGGCATATTGAGTATTCATGCCAAGTTTGGTCCTGATCCAACATTGTTTGAGTCCACAGGGCTCTTTGGATATAGGTGAACTACAACTCCAAAACCCAAGGTCAATGCCCACCAAACTCTTATAGCATTTTCTCTTGGTTATGGGAGTTCTGTGTGGGAACTTTGTGTCTTTCTGCCATTCCTGCCAGGATATCTATGTTGAGTTCATCGAAACAGGTCCAGATTTCACACTGAGTGTATTAATACATTTTAAAAACATATTAACTATATGTATGACTGTGTTAGAGTGTCATTTTGTGTCATTTTGGTGGTTGATGTGCCCCAGGATTTTGCAAATGTAAAAAGTGTGCCGCAGCTCAAAAAAGGTTAGGAAACACTGGGTTAGGGAGAGAAATAACCCCTCTCCTTTTCCCATGATAGCCTATCATACACAACCCTATGCACGGCATTCCACCCAGACAGAGGCTTCAGCGTTTCAAAGCGAGCAGGCTTGCCAAATGGAACTGGAAAGTCAGGGAATGGTGCCAAAGCCATGAATGGCCATCTTTGTAACTTTGATCTTCCATTTACAATACGCCGCATAGCTACTGGGTTTAAAAGCCCAGAGCACTTTCCATTAAAGTAAATGGTTTCAGCAGGATCAACGCTAGGCCCTTTTTTTGAGAAAGCCAGCCACCAGCATGTGCACTCGCAATTACCATTTCAGTTTTGCTGACTACCTCCCTTGGCTGCTCTCCCTGTGCTGAGCCCAAACATTGCGGAGTTGCAGCATATTTTTCCCCCCAAGAAGCTGAAGACTTGCCCTGACCCCTGGATGCTGCCAAGATCTTCTCATGTTGTTCATTCCACGGATACCCAGTCAAAGCAGAACAAATATGAATGAATCAGGCACTGGGTTTTATTAGCGCAAATGTGATCATGCTGAAATGTATTTATAAACTAAACGGCCGGGTGGAACACTACTGAGTAAGGGTAACAACCGATGGGAAAATATATTTCCACGGAAACCAAAGTCCAGGCATCACCGACAGCCATTTCAACGGGGACATTAAACTAGGGCTTGCTTTCCAATATCCAAGGTATGTATGTACTCAGTTGTTTTTCACTCTTTACAAGCAACCAGCTCCATCTGAACATACTAGATATAGTAAGCTCCCCCATATTCATGGCTTTGGCATCATCAGATTCAACCAACCGCAGATAAACATTCAGAGAGAGAAAAATCCAAAAAGCAAACCTTGATTTTGCTGCATGCCAGACACTGAGCTGTTTAGACATACCCTGCTGTAGGTTTCCACCGAGCCTCGGGTCCTCATACTCTTTCCATCATTCATTTGCATTGTTCACCATTTTACATTGCATATCATGGGACCTGTGCCTCTACAGACTTTGGTATCCATGAGGGATCCTGGAAGCAACCCCAGCAGGGCCTGCACTGTTTGCAAGACATTTGGTTGCATTGATTGGTCCTTAGCACCTGCCAATCATCTTTAGCAGAGCCCAATTGAGTTTGTTCCGCCCCTTTTTCCAGGGATCTGGGGAATATGCTCCCTTTGGGGAGAGGGAAACGGCTTATAAATAAAGTTTATTATTATTATTTACATTTATTTATTTATTTATTTATTATTTGGACTTGTACCCCACCACTCCCCGAGGGCTCAGAGCGGCTCACAGTCATATAAAAACATACAGAAGGAAAATCAACAAGTTAACTAAACTAATGGTGCGGAGTTATGGGCTGGAGTGCCACCAGTAAGCTGACGACACCCAGCTCATTATCCCCGATAATTTCCAACACTGCCTCGAGGCCGTTACTGGATGGCTGCGTGCCAGTAGGTTGAGGGTGAATCCGGCGAAGACGGAGATCTTGTGGTCGGGCCGCTCGGGTGGTGTAGATGTCCAGCTTCCGACCCTGGACGGTGTGGCGCTATGCCCATCGCCTTCCGTTAAGAGCCTGGGGGTCCATCTGGACTCCCAGCTGACCATGGAGGCCCAGGTCTCCGCGGTCAGCAAGGTTGCTTTTTTTCATCTGCGACAGGCTCGGAGGCTGGCCCCCTATATCTCCCGGAATGACCTGGCCACGGTGATCCAAGCTACGGTCATCTCAAGGCTGGATTACTGTAACGCGCTTTACGTTGGCCTTCCTTTCGGCGACCGGAAGCTCAAGCTGGTGCAGAACACTGCCGCCCGGCTCCTGTCTGGAACCCCAGCAGGCCGCCACATCACACCTGTTTTGCAGGATCTGCACTGGCTCCCAATTCGAGCACGGATCTCCTTCAAGGTGTTGGTTCTTACCTTTAAGGCCTTGCATGGCCTGGGGCCAGCGTACTTGAGGGACCGACTCACCCCACACTGTCCCCGAGATCACTACGCTCCGAGGATGCTAATTTGTTAGAGATACCCTCAGCGAAATCGGCTAAACTGACATCTACTCGCCGGAGGGCGTTCTCCGTTATAGCTCCTACGCTGTGGAACGCCCTCCCGGCTGGAACGCGGGCTATAAAGGACCTGCTCCCGTTTAGAAGCGCCTGCAAAACTTATTTGTTTAAGCAGGCCTTCGGTGAGTAGGTCCTGCCCATGTTCCGCTTTAGCCGCTGTCCTGGGGTGTCACGCTATCTAATTTCTGAACTGTACCTGGGGGTTTTGTATTTTGCTGTTTTAACTGTTTAATTGTCTTGGAGGTTTTATCGCATTGCTTGTGTGTAGTTGTATCCTTCGGTTCCTGTGAGTTTGTTCCGCCCCTTTTTCAGGGAGCCTCAGGGAGTTTATTATTATTATTATTTACATTTATTTATTTATTGTTGGCATAGAAACCCAGTCATATAATAAATAAATAAATAAATAATAAGAGGGGTTATCCAGCTTAGCAATCCAAGGCTAGCCGGTAGAGGTAGGTCTTGCAGGCCTTGCTGAAAGATAGTAGGTCCTGCAAGGCCCACACTTCACTTGGGAGAGTGTTCCAGATTGATGGTGCTATCACAGAGAAGGCTCTGCGCCAAGTCGATGTAAGACGAATAGCTTTGAAGCTCAGCACTTCAAGGAGGTTCAGTTGTTCAGAGCGGAGTGACCTCTGGGGTTGATAGGGGGTGAGATGGTCCCTCAGATACAGCGGCCCCAGACCATGCAAAGCCTTGAAAGTTAACACCATCACCTTAAAGGTGATCCGGTGCTCGACCGGAAGCCAATGGAGCTGCTGACGAATAGGTGTTATATGACATCTCACTGGGGTCCCAGTGAGAAGTCGTGCAGTGGCATTCTGGACGAGCTTAAGTTTCCGGATCACAGACAAGGGCAGGCCAATGTAAAGAGCATAACAGTAGTCCAGTCTCGAGATGACCATGGAGCACCATGGCCAGGTCGTCCCTGGATAGGTAGGGAGCCAGATGCCTAGTTTGCCGCAAATGGAAGAAAGTGGTTTTGCTGACGGTGGAGACCTGGGCATCCATCGATAGCAACGGGTCTAAGACAACCCCAAGGCTCTTTACTGAGGATGTCGGGCATAATGCCTCGCCATCCAAACTAGGCAGCCGGACCTCCCCACCCACCGGGCGCCCCAGCCACAGTATCTCCGTCTTTGCTGGATTCACCCCCAATCTACTGGCACACAGCCATCCAGTAACGGCTTCAAGGCACCATTGGAAACAAGAGGGTACGGAATCCGGTTGGCCTTCATTCAGTAGGCTACCAGGATTTCTCCTGTAAGGACGTGTCCAAAGGTTCGCCAGACTAGGTCCTTGTCCGGCCTGTCTTCAATACCAGTCTGGAATTCAAGCAGAAGGCTCAGCATATCGGAAGGCTGAGTAACTCTGGGGAGTTCCAAGAGCCTCCAAACCAATTGTCTGGGCTCAAGAGGAAGACTTCATGTCTTCAAGTTCGGCCATCTGACTGGGGCTGCCAGTGTCCCTACCTCAAAGCCATTGGAAGAGAAAGGACTCCGAGAGCTTTTCAGCTACAGCTTCGAGGATCAAAAATAGTTAAAGAAACTTTGAAGTAAGAACTTTTTTTTACTTTATTTTGGAGACTGCGTCACCAGTTGTTATTTTGGGGAAATTAAGCCAAGTGCTTGAGTGAAGTTAACTCATGTAATGGACAATAAAGCATTTTGAGTTAACTAAAGTGTCCTGTTTGGTCCTTGGAGCCCTCAGCCTTTAAAGGGAGGCAAAAAAAGCAATCCCCATGTGAGGATTCAAGGTTCGCTGACCGCTTGACCACTGTGCAGGGTGGACCTTCCTTTAGAATCCCACTGCTGCCACCAATTTATGTGAGGATCTTTTTCTTTTTTCTAACTGTGGAAAACTGTGGCAGGGCAGACTATCCCACCACTACCACCAATTTATTTGAAGACGCAACTTACAGCGTGCATCAACTTGTGAAGATTCGAACTCAAAACTGTGACAGGGTCGTTGCCACCAATTTATGAGAAGCCTCCTTATTTTATAACTTTTGCCACCAACGAGCATCTCTTGACCACCCGATGTTTCTAAAGCTTGCACCAAAAGAGTTCACAGAGAGAGATTTATGAATAAAGAACTTTAACTGGTTTTTTTAAACAAGGTTTAAAGCGTGGAGGTTTTAAGGTACACAGAGCTTAGGTGGTTACAGTATCTTCTTAGAGGCACAGATCTTAAGGTTACTGGGTTTCTAAATACAATGTTAGGCTGTATTTCTCCAAACACTGACTCAACAATATTATAGATACTTTGCCCACAATAGGCCTTTTATCTATCTTCTAGGTTAGCTTTCCAGCCTAACCTACAAACAGCGGTCTTTAAAGGCTTTCTAAACTCTAATTGCCTTTCTGCAGTATTAAAACACAGCCTTTATTCTGTTCTCCTCAGAACAGATAACAGCAGCCTCTCAAAACTGACACCAGTCGGTCTAACCGCTACAACTCTAACTGATTAATTTCAAAACTGGAAATTCTAAGGCTAGTGGTAGGCTCCACCTTCTGTTGCTATAGCAATGGAACTTCTCAGAGGCTGGGCACTGTAATAGTCTCTGTTAACCCTTTGTGGTCTGTCTAACATTTAATCATCTAACACAATACAAATGTAATAATACAAACCACATATTTAACAGTAAAATAAAGATAAAACCCTCAATACACATAACGACTTCACTACACCCCGGGATAGATAGACCATGTTCTTGCCCTTCCACAAGGCATTGATAGCCCGAGTGTGATGGCACATTAGAAAAGATATGCATAAGGAATCCTGAGGTTTGTAATTTGCTGAGGCCCAAAGATCTCTGGCTAAGAGTTTGAAATATCCATGTCTAAACTACAGGTCCCATGATTCCACATAATGTTGCCATGGCGGTTAAAGTGGAACCACAGCATCATGTAATGTGAATGGTCCTCAGATATTAGGGCCCCTTCCACACAGCCATATCACCCAGGATATCAAGACAGAAAATCCCACAATATCCGCTTTGAACTGAGTTATCTCAGTCCACACTGCCATATATTCCAGTTCAAAGCAGAAAATGTGGGATTATATTCAGCTGTGTGGAAGGGACCTAGTTGCAATTGTTTATTTATTTATTTATTTATTTCCATGAATAAATAATTCCCATGAAACCTGGTCATTGGTCATAATGAACATAAGAACATAAGAACATAAGAAGAGCCATGCTGAATCGGGCCTCAGCCCATCTAGTCCAGCATTCTGTGTCACACAGTGGCCCACCAGTTGTACACAGGGATCTCTAGCAGAAAGGAGGGCAAAACCCTCACCTGCTCCCGACCCCACACAACCAGTACCCGGGGAAAATCCTGCCTGCCTCCATCAACACAGAGGTGGCACTTGGATGTCCATTTCAGTAACTACTGATTCCCTTGGTATCCATGAATCTGTCTAATCCTGCCTTGAAGCTGTCCAGGCTGACCGCTGTCACAACCTCCTCTGGAAGTGAGTTCCATAACCCAATGACCCTCTGGGTGAAGAAATATTTCCCTTTATTAGTCCTAACTTTCCTACCTTGGAGCTTTAGGGAGTGCCCCCTAGTCCTAGTGTTGTGTGACAGAGAAAATATTTTTTCTTTATTCACCTTTTCTATCCCATGCATGATTTTATACACTTCGATCAAGTCACCTCTTAAACGCCGTCTTTCAAGGCTGAAAAGACCAAGGCGTTGCAACCTGATTTCATAAGGGAGCTGCTCCATCCCTTGGATCATTTTTGTTGCCCTTCTTTGTACCTTTTCCAGTTCCGTTATATCCTTCTTGAGGTGCGGTGACCAGAATTGTACACAGTACTCCAGATGTGGCCTCACCATAGATTTGTAGAGAGGCAATACAACATTTGCCGACCTATTTTCGATTCCCTTCCTGATCATGCCAAGCATAGAATTTGCTTTTTTCACTGCTGCAGCGCACTGGGTTGACATCTTCATTGAGCTGTCCACCAAAACCCCAAGATCCCTTTCCTGGTTTGTCTCGGAAAGCTTTGACCCCATCAATTGGTAGGTGTATTTGGGGTTCTTTGCCCCGATGTGCATGACTTTACACTTGTTTAGGTTAAAATGCATTTGCCACTTTGTTGCCCATTCACTCAATTTCGAGAGATCTTTCTGGAGCTCTTTACAATCAGTTTCATTTTTAACTACCCAGAACAGTTTAGTGTCAATGGCTGGAGCTAATGGGCCAAATGTTCCTTATCCCTGCTTTAAATATTCATTTGAAATGGAATGTTATTTGCAGCCATGCGGATGGGAGTTTTGAACTGTTGCATCTGTTGTGTAAGACACAGTTCCTCCAATGAGAGCGCTGTTAAAAGGGCAGGTTAGGCTTGTTTACTGGACTCTTGTTCATTGCTTTGGGCAGAACAAGGGTGTGCGTAAGGACAAAACAGATTTTTTTTCCTTGGGAGTGGGAGACAGTAAAAACAAAGCCTAATGCTTGGGATTCTTTTCAAATACCTCACCTCTTTTTGTTTACAGCACACACAAAAATCAGCTAAGGATAAATGTGCTTTTAGGACAAGTTTTGCTTGCCGTTCCCCCTTCCTCGAGAAAATCTCAGATCACAAGATTACACATGAAATGTAGGGAATTAGCCTTGTATAGTTTCCCCCTACTTTAAGGCTTATCGCAACTACAGTAAATGCAACCGGAACTTGGAAATTGCATACTAATAAGTCCCGGAGGCTTGTTCTGCTT
The DNA here is from genome assembly GCA_030556195.1 of Anolis apletophallus. Taxonomy (NCBI): domain Eukaryota; kingdom Metazoa; phylum Chordata; class Lepidosauria; order Squamata; family Anolidae; genus Anolis; species Anolis apletophallus. Next base: position 137,253,094 of record JARBWK010000010.1, on the reverse strand, counting down.
GCAAGTCTCTCTTCTTTCAATGGGCAAAATATATTAAAAGGGAAATCTGAGCTAATGCAGGAAGTGAATCTGTATAGGAAAAACTGCATAGGGAGTTAGTTCTTTTTTATTTCAATACACACACACTCACCCAAAAAGCTAACCCTGCGCTTTTTTTGAAAAACAATATATTCCTCGCCCTGAGCCAAACTTGGAGAGTAGTCTACAGGGAAAGTTCATCTGAGGCAAGGCAGGAAGAGACAACGGTGGAGGGCAGAGAGTGGCAGCAAGTGTTAATGATAACATTCCTCATACCCCATTGACACCCCTGCTTCACCTAAGTCAGTGTTTTTCAACCTTTTTTGAGCCGCGGCACATTTTTTACTTTTACAAAATCCTGGGGCACACCACCAACCAAAATGACACAAAATGACACTCTGTCATTTTACTAACTGTCACCCTCCCCCAAACCCCCCTCCGCCAACACCCTCCTTCACCAACAACAACAACAATTTTATTGATTAGCCAGAAGCCATATCAAATACAAACAGAACACAGACACATTGCAATGATTCTAAAAACAATCTGAGGAGAATTCTAGACCATTACATCAGTTAGACCCCCTGTTTTGCCCAGCAGGAGGGATTCTAAGGGAGGTGGTAACAATTCACAGGTCCTCATCTCCAACACAATTTATTCCAATTGCATCTATGTAATCAGATCTTAGTTTCATGGCTTTACAGAGAAAACGAGCAGTAGCATCTGTTATCAGCTTGTTGGAGCCGGCCAGCAGAAGTGAGACTTTTGCTAGAGGGTCCCAATGATTTTTTCCCACGAGAAATATCTCTAGCAGTTGTTTTCTCTCTATTTGATAGATTTTGCAATAGAGCAGAAGATGAGTTAGATCTTCGATCTCAGGGGCACCACAAATACAGATACGCTCTTCATAGGGAATTTTCTTGAACCTCCCATATCTCACCATTGAATCTAATTGCTCAAACCTGGCTCTAGTGAAAATTTTCCTTAGGTGGTGTAACCTTCCTTGCTGTAAGTAAGTGGTTAGTTGGAAGGATTTCTTAAAACCACTCAACCATCTCAGGGAAACAGTAGAACCCAAAGAGTCTATATCGGTTTGGGCCGCAATGTCATTAATTCGTTGACGCACTTCTTTGAAGTGCTTACTTAACTCTTGACCAGATAGGTGGACTGGGAATATTACCTGAATGCCGCACCTTCTGATGTAATCAAACAAATGGTCAGCCCCCGATTTATAAGAACTGCTAGATTGTTCCAGCAAACATAATTTTGGGAGGCGAGACGCTCCATCTCCATGACCTTGAGCCAGTAGTTAAAGGCTCTGATCTTAGATTGTGTGCTAATAGAGAACATTCCCAACTCCGCCCTAACTGCCGCTGCCGGGGAGCTTCTATCGACCCCTAAAAACCACTTCAGATGTTGAGCTTGGGCCTTATCCAGGAGGGGAGTATCATTTGCACCCCAGATTTCAGAACCATAAAGAAGCAGCGGGGAGGCCCACACATAGGGGGCCCATCACCGTCCCACAGGGAGTGGCCGAAGCATGCGTGGGCTCGGCTGAGCAGGACTAATAGGAATTGAGCACATGGGGTGAAGAGGCTATTCAAATGAACCGGCTGGACAGGGTGGACCCTCCTTTACTGATCCCACCGCTGCCACCAATTTGTAACAATGAGGTCACTACGTATCTGACCTAATGTAAAAGGGTGTTGTATAACTTTAATTTAAGGATCCCTTAAATATGAAGAGATTAGCCACCAGATTGTGAGGACTGTTGTTGTTATCAGTTATTTATTTATTTATTTATTTATTTCTTCGGGCTTCTATGCCGCCGACTCCCTGAGGCTCGCGGCGGCTCACAAGAGCCAAAGGCACAGTAAAAACACAGAGCAATAAAACCAATTAAACCAATTAAAACAGTTAAAAACAACAGTAATACCATACCAAAATAACAGAGTTCAGGATAAGCAGCATATTGTTCAGAGCGGGCGGGCCAATGGCGGGGCATGGGCAGGACCTACTCACCGAAGGCCTGCTTAAACAAATAAGTTTTACAGGCTCGTCTAAATGGGAGCAGGTCCTTTATGGCCCGAGTTCCGGCCGGGAGGGCGTTCCACAGCGTAGGAGCTATGACAGAGAACGCCCTCCGGCGAGTAGATGTTAATCTCGCGGATTTCGCTGAAGGTACCTCCAGAAGGTTGGCCTCCTCGGACCGTAGTGATCTCGGGGGGCAATATCTAGGAGGGTCTGTCACGGCAGAGGCTCGCAGCTGTCGCCACCCCCAGCTCTCCTTCCCAAAAGGGTTCAGCCCCCCTAGGAGTGCCTCCCCCCCCCCGTATCCCTTCAGCTTCCCTGCTGTCGACTTGAGGCCAGATCGGGAAGGAACCAAGCTGCGCATGCCCGGAGCCCAGTCAGGAGAGGCCAGGAGATGAGGGGTTGCTCCCCTTACCCGGCGCAAAGGGGCTAGGGGGCAGAAAGCCTCGCCTCGAGCCTCCGGGAGCGGGGTCGGAAGGGGGCAGCTCCCACGGACTCCTCCTCCCTCTCTTCCTCCTTGCTGCCAGAGGGGAGTAGGGCAGAAGAGCGCCCAGGAGCCAGGAAGCAGGAGGAGCTGCAGCCCGTCCAGGTAGCCCTTGGCACACAGAGGGAGGGAAGGAAGGAAAGGAGAGAGAGAGGAGGGAGGGAGGAAAGTTCTGGACGCCGAGGCTCTCCCTGACTGCAGCCAGGGTGGCTGGCATTGCTGCTTCGGCCAGGAAAGCCTCATTTCCGCTGCCTGAAGTTTCCCGCTACGCTCCCTCCCTCTCTCTCTCTCTACACTGTAATTTCCCACGGCACACCTGGTAATCGCTCACGCCACACTAGTGTGCCCCGGCACACTGGTTGGGAAACACTGGTCTAAGTTGTCTTTCTGCTATCCTATGGGTAGAAAAAAAATTACCTGCTTTTTGTATAGGGAAGCTGTAACATCCAAATCATAGCTTAAAGGAAAAAATGGAACCTATCTTTCTTTTAACCATAGAGATGGCCCATTAAGTCTCCATTCCTGGATGGTTGATCCCCAAAAAATGGTTCAAAGCTCGCTTCGGATGTAGGGGGCACTGGCGCTTCAATTCTGGTAGACTTCCGAAATTTTTTGTGAAAAATTTGAAATTGTTTCAGAAATATTCCGAAATTTGGAATGGCTCCAATAATGGTGGATGCTGTCATGTTTAACCCAGTTTAAACATGACCGCATCTGCTCCAAAATGGGTGTTTTTACCTAGTTTGGAAGCCCATGCCTTCCCTCTGGATCTGAACGGGGCCCTTCAGATCCGGAGGGAAGGCAATGGGTTTGGAAGCCCATGCCTTCCCTCCGGATCTGCACGCCCGGGGCCGTCCAGATCCGGAGGGAAGGTGTGGGCTTCCAAACTGGGTTGGGAAGCTGGCTTCCTTTCCCTCCCAGGCGCCTGGCAGGGAGCTTAATGACACCCAGCTTGTGCTGAGGATGGAGGGCAGCCCGGACTCTGTACCCAATTATTTCCATCAGTGCCTAGAGGCCGTGACTGGATGGCTGCGAGCTAGCCGGTTGAAGGTGAACCCATCGAAGACTGAGATCCTCTGGCTGGGCCGCCCTATGGGAGGGGGGTGCCAGCTGCCTACCCTGGATGGCGTGGCACTTTGCCCGTCACCCTTGGTAAAGAGTCTAGGGGTCCAGCTGGACCCGCTGCTGACTATGGAGACCCAGGTCACCATGGTCAGCAGATCCGTATTTTTCCACCTGCGGCAGGCTAGAAGGCTGGCACCTTACCTGTGTAATGGCGACCTTGCCATGGTGATCCAGGCAACGGTCATCTCGAGACTAGACTACTGTAACGCCCTCTACATTGGCCTTCCTCTGTCCACAATCCGGAAACTCAAGCTTGTGCAGAATGCTGCAGCACGTCTACTCACCGGGGCTCCGGCGAGATGCCACATAATGCCTATCCTACAGCAGCTACACTGGCTCCCAGTAGAGTACCGGATTGTGTTCAAAGTGTTGGTATTAACCTTTAAGGCAGTGGTTCTCAACCTTCCTAATGCTGTGACCCCTTAATACAGTTCCTCATGTTGTAGTGACCCCCAATTATATAATTATTTCAATGCTACTTCACAACTGTGATTTTGCTATTGTTATGAAGAGTAATGTAAATATCTGAGATGCAGGATGTATTTTAATTCACTGGACCAAATTTGGCACATATACCCAATATGCCCAAATTTGAATACTGGTGGGATTGGAGGAAAGAGACCTTGGCATTTGGGAGTTGTAGTTGCTGGGATGTATAGTTCACCTACTATCAAAGAGCATTCTGAACCCCGCCAATGGAATTGAACCAAATTTGGCACACAGAATTTCCATGACCAACAGAAAATACTGGAAGGGTTTGGTGGGCATTGACAAGTTTTGGGGTTGTAGTCCACCTACATCCCGAGAGCACTGTCAACTCAAAACAATGATAGGTCTGGACTAAACTTGGCATGAATATAAATATGGCCAAATGTGAACACTGGTGGAGTTTGGGGAAAATAGACTTGACATTTGGGAGTTGTAGTTGCTGGGATTTATAGTTCACCTACAATCAAAGAGCCTTTTGAACTCCCACACTTCCCACACACACACTCCATGATCGACAGAAAATGCTGTGTTTTCTGATGATCTTTGGCGACCCCTCTGACACCCCCTCGTGACCCCTCCAGGGGTCCCGACCCCCAGGTTGAGAAACACTGCTTTAAGGCCATACATGGTGTGGGGCCTGTGTACTTGAGGGACCATCTCTCCCCATACATTCCCCAGAGATCATTGCGGTCTGGAGATCAAAACCTATTAATGATTCCCTCGGTCAAAACTTACCACCTATCCTCTATGAGGCAAAGAGCTTTCTCTATTGTAGCTCCGACACTGTGGAACTCTCTGCCGGATAGCACTCGGGCTCTTACAGAAATATCGGTATTTAGAAGAGCCTGTAAAACAACGCTGTTCCGACAAGCATTTAACATCAATGGTCCCAACTGACTGTCCTATATCTTTAGTGTTCTGGTATTGTGACTTTACTGGGGAGTTGTCCTTCTCCTCTTAGGGCGCTTGTGCCCGCTTTGTGCTGGTCTGTGACCGTAATAATGTTTTGATTGATTGATTAGTATTGTGACAAACTGGACAGTTGTTCATAAGTTTTATAGAGTTTTAATTATATAGTGTTAAATTGTTTTATTGAAATTGTTATGCAAACCGCCCTGAGCCTAAGGGAATAACTAAACAAAGAAGACCTTATTTGTAATTCACCCTATTTATTTATTTATTTATTTATTATTTATTTCGGGATTTTACCCCGCTCTTCTCAACCCCCAAGGGGGGACTCAGAGCGGCTTACAGTACGGCACAATTCGATGCCCACATAATAACAATATAAACCCCAAAACACTTCAACAATTAAAATACATTAAAAATACATTAAAATACAACTACATTAGCACCATACACATTCACTCTGGATTAACACAATGTTCAGTCCATAAAAACATTGGCCATAATCACCCACTTTCATTAAAAACCAATCTAAAATGCTGCCTTGTGCTGGTGTACGAATGCCTGGTCCCACAGCCAGGATTTTACTTTTTTCCTGAAGGCCAGGAAGGATGTGGTGGATCGTACATCAATAGGAAGCACATTTCACAGGTGGGGAGCCACCACCGAGAAGGCCCTCTCCCTCGTCCCCACCAGCCTCATCTGAGACGTAGGCGGGAGCGAGAGCAGGGCCTCCCTGGATGATCTTAGATTACGAGGTGGGACATAGCGGCTGATGCGTTCGGACAAGTAAGCTGGGCCAGAACCGTATAGAGCTTTAAAGGTCAAAACCAGCACTTTGAATTGAGCCCGGAATTGGACAGGCAGCCAGTGGAGCTGACACAACAGGGGGTGGTATGCTCCCTGTATGTAGCTCCCGTTAGCAATCTGGCTGCCGCCCGCTGGACTAATTGCAATTTCCGAACTGTCTTCAAAGGCAGCCCCACGTAGAGTGCATTGCAGTAATCTATTCGGGATGTGACCAGAGCGTGGACGACCGTAGCCAGATCAGACTTCCCAAGGTACGGGCGCAGCTGGCGCATGAGTCTTAACTGTGCAAAAGCTCCCCCGGCCACCGCTGAGACCTGGGGTTCCAGGCTCAGCGATGAATCCAGGATCACTCCCAAGCTGCGAACCTGCATGTTCAGGGGGAGTGTAACCCCATCCAACACAGGCTGTAACCCTATGCCCTGTTCGGCCTTGCAACTGACCAGGAGGACCTCTGTCTTGTCTGGATTTAGTTTCAATTTGCTAGCCCTCACCCTATCTCCCCAAAGGGACTCAAACATACTCTTCTTCCATCAGGAAGAAGTTTGACGGTACTGTTCAAAATGAGTGAAGAATATAGTGCAGGCTAGCACCATGTTCTGCACCAAATCCAAATATAAGCCAACAGACACACAATCACTTCTGTGGAGGTTCGGTGACACCCTGATTTTACTACCTGTCTAAAAATGCAGGAACAGAAGATCAAATACCACTATGAGCCCACAATATATATCGAGCAGTTATCCAAGGGTTGGTGAGTCACAAGTTGTGAACGACCACCATGTTTTTCTCCTTGAGTCAGAAGTTCACAGTGCAAGTTGACAAGATGTAGTTGTGTCAATTTTCAATCTTTTCTAATATAATTCCAACTTTTACTGGCTTTTGCAAAAAATTTCCAGAAAAGCCCTACCCACTTAGGCTGCCAATGGCAATACTTTCACACTGGTGGGCTTTGCATGTGCCCACCAAACTCCACATACCTGATGAAGATAAATACAGTACCTTGCATACCTGCGGGACCAAAATCTTGCCTGGTGAGGAACACAGCATGATCGTGGTATTCCACATGTTCAGGATCTGAGCGCTGCTGAGAATGAGCCCAACGGCAGACCTGCTCCAAGCTTCGAGATGGATTCCCTCGTTCTATTAAACTGATTGACTACAAAAGGCAAAAGAAGGAAGGTTTCATCATAGTGAAGGTGGAAAGGACTAGGCCACTGATTCTCAAAGTCAAGGGGGGCGGTGGGAACCTATGGAGACCCCCATGGTGGGTATTTTTTCCATGAAGGCGATCCAACCTTGCCATGGGGGCAACTGTGGTAGGCTCATTGGCCTTCCTCTGGGAATTTGGGGGGTGGTGAACCCCTTTAAGGGCACGGTGAACAATTGGCCATTCCTCAAAATGGCACGGTGCCAGGTGAGACGTTCCCTGCTAGGCTAGGCCATGTGGTGCACCCTCGATCATCTGACTCCTGCTGTTTGCCAGGCCTCAGTAGGCGGGAGCTGGGTGACAGGCTCTTCGCAAGGCTGGGCTGTGTGGCGCAACCTCAATAGCCTGTTTCCCGCCACCCGCTAGGCCGCAGGAAGAGGGAGCCGGGCAAGAGACTCCCCGTGAAGCTAGGCTGCGCAGTTCAGCCACTATTTACCCTCCCTCCCTCCGGCCTCTCTTCCAGCCGTCCTTACAGCGCGCGGCCGGCGAGGCCGTCCTCCCCTTCCTCCTCGCCAGAGGCACGCCGGAGTGACGTCACGAAGATGCTCCTCTGGCTTCGGGCCCTTCCGGAGACGCAGTGGTAGCAGCAGCAGCGCCCGGAAGGGCCCGGAGACAGAGCGCATCTTCGTGACATCACTCCGCCGCGCCTGCCGAGGGAGGAAGAGGAGGAAGGCCTCGCCGGAGGGAGGAGGGAGCCCGGAGGCACTGCGGCCTCTTCCTCCTTCCCTCTCTCCCTCCCGCCCCGTGAGTCCCCTCTTCCGCCCCCGTTCCTCCGCGCCGCCGACTGGCTGCGGCGACACAGCAGCGGGAGTCTGGCCATGTGCGGGCGCAGCCGGGAGCCGCCGGGGGGGCGCGAATATAGCATGAGTATATCGCCCCCCTCTGCTCCAGTGCCTCCCCTCCATATTAGTGTCCCATATAGTAGACAGCCTCCATTTTTTCCCCCAATTTTCCATCTCTAAAATCTAGGTGTGTCTTATCAGCAGGTGCGCCTTATGGTGCGAAAAATACGGTATTTATTTAAAATTTTTGTACCCCGACCTTCTCACTTCTATAGAGAAACTCAGACTGGCTTACAGCAAAATTCAATGCTATACAAATTTAAAACCGGTTACAACAATACATTAAAAACATAAAACACCAAAATACATACCAATTCAACTCGATCTGTGAACGTGGTCACTCATTTCAGACTATAATCAATCTCAGCCTATTCTGGGAAAGCTTCGTTCCATCACCTGGCTCCCACCGCCTGCCATGCTGCGGGAGCCGGGCGCGAGTCTCCACACAACGCCAGGCCTCATGGCGCAGCCTTGATTGCCTGCTAGGACGCAGGCAGTGGGAGCCAGGCAATGGAGGCTGTGCCATATGGCCTGGCCTCATGTGGAGACTCCCACCCTGCTCCCGGCTCCTGCAGCATGGCAGGCAGTGGGAGCCAGGCGATGGTGGCCAATTTTTTTTTGAGAACCACTGATTTAAATTATTAGATCTCCATAGATGTATTCTGAAATAACAATTACTCATCAGGGGACCCGTGTCACTGCAATATTTCTGGATATATGGCCAATTGTTTTTGTCCAACATCTGGAGCTACACATTGCAAAATTGCACATGGTATTGAAGTGCTATAATTACATAATGTGAAAAAGACCACAGTTGCGCACAACATTGCATGGATGAGAGACAGAGAGAAAGATTGAGAGAGACGGCATGAGAGAGAGAGAAAAGAAAGAAGGTATTAATAGGTTACCTGTCTGTATCCCACCATGATCATTCTAACCAGGACAATGTTGATGTGAACTCCAAGGGATTCATCATGGTAAATTTCATCTACCTAAAGGAAAAAAAGAAAACATCCAAAGAACCCTCAGATTAAAAATATTGATTTTGACACTGGGTAGAGTTAGCTCACTTATTTATTTATTTACATCATTTATATTCTGCCCTTCTCACCCCGCAGGGGACTCACAATGCACATATATAGGCAAACATTCAATGCCCTTTGACATACAAACATGTATAGTAGGCATGGTTTCGAATCCAAAAATGGCGATTCTAAAATCAAATGGGGGGGGGGGGTTTGATTAGTAAAAGAAAGACTTACAAAAAAATTTCCAAAATTTCTAAAATGTAACTTAAGTACTAACGAAATTCGTTAGTAATTCGTATGCCAGAGCATGCGCATTCAGATGAGTTTTGGCCTACAACTCCCAGAAATCCTAACAGCTGGTAAATTGCCCGGGATTTCAGGTAGTTGAAGCCAAAAACTTTAATAAACCACACTGAATTCTAGATGGGACTCTCCAAATAGGAAGGAGGGAGGGAAGGAGGAAGGGAGGGAGGGGGTATTCTATTCTTGGAAGCAGCAAAAAAAGAGGAGGAGGCCCCCTCGCTCCTCGCTGCCTCTCTCTCACCCCGATCCTGAGGGAGCGAGGGCCCAAGTTTGTCCAGGCTGAGAGGAAAAGGAAGAGGCCTGAGGCTGTGAGGAATGGTGGGAGTTGAAGTCCAAAACACATACCTGGAGGGCTGAAGTTGGCCCCTGCGATGGGGCATGGCAGCAGAGCAACGGGGAAGAGAAGCATCTGAGAGAGCGCAGGGAGAGAGAGGAGGAGAAGCGCGCGCGCGTGTGTGTGTGAAGCTGGCCCCTGCGGTGGGGCATGGCAGCAGAGCAACGGGGAAGAGAAGGGGGGAGAAGCATCTGAGAGAGTGCAGAGAGAGAAAGGAGAAGTGTGTGTGTGTGTGTGTGTGTGTGTGTGTGTGAAGTTGGCCCCTGCGGTGGGGCAAGACAGAGCAACGGGGAAGAGAAGGGAGGGGGGGGAAGCGTGGAGGACTACACTTTCCAGTATGCATTGCCTACCTAGCAGCAGCGTCACTTCCAGTTCCCCATAGAAATGCGGGAAAAAGAAGAAGCTGAATGAAGGCGGGAAGGAAATGAGGGGGAGAAGACTTGGAGCTGGGAGTCTTTCCCGATGCGCTGAAGGAGGCTAGAGTCCGCCCGCTGCTGAAGAAGGCGAATTTGGATCCAGCGGTGCCAGCAAACTACCGTCCGGTCTCAAACCTACCCTTCCTCGGGAAACTGATTGAACGGGCAGTAGCGATCCAATTACAGGAATTCCTGAAACCTCAGGAAGCCTGGACCCCTGCCAATCGGGTTTCCGCGCCGGACACGGGACCGAGACCGTCCTGGTGGCCATTACGGACGACATCCGCCGCCAATTGGAGAAGGGAGGTTCGGCTATCCTGGTGCTGCTTGACCTCACCGCGGCGTTCGACACGGTGGACCATGACTTGCTGTTGCGGCGACTATCAGCCATTGGGATTCAAGGCACAGCTTTGGCCTGGTTCGATTCCTTCCTGCGGGGCCGTTCGCAGCGTGTTGAGTGGCGAGGCCAAGCGCCCAAGAAATCCACCCTGGACTGTGGAGTCCCCAAGGCGCCATTTTGTCACCAACGCTTTTTAACATCTACGTCCAACCCTTGGCAAGCATAGCCAGAAGTTTTGGATTGGGGTGCTACCAATATGCAGATGACACCCAGCTTCTGCTGAAGCTTGAGCCAGGTGTAACATCGGTGCCTGAGAACTTCAGACAAGGACTAGAGGCAGTGACCAGATGGCTCCGCTCATACAAACTCAAGATCAATCCATCAAAGACTGAGATTCTATGGCCGGGACGCCCAGAGCCACCCATTCCGCTGCCTCTCTTTGAGGGAGAGCCGCTGATCCCGGCCCCGTCGGTGAAGAGTCTCGGTGTGATACTAGACTCGAGACTCTCACTGGAGGCCCAGGTTGCTGCGACAAGTAAGGGAGCTTTTTTTCCACCTACGCCAGGCACGTCAACTGGCACCTTACCTTCCATCAGATGCGCTGGCTACTGTGGTCCATGCCACAGTGACATCACGGCTGGACTACTGTAATGCCTTTTGTACGGGGTTGCCGCAGTCAACCACTCGTAAAATCCAGCTGGTGCAGAATGCAGCCGCCAGACTCCTCACCGGGACACCACTGAGATGCCATATCGCGCCATCTCTGCAGCGCCTGCACTGGCTGCCAGTCGAGCTCAGAGCCATCCACAAGATCCTGTCGCTTACCTTTAAGGCCCTCCATGGTGCCGGCCCAGCTTATTTAAAAGACCGCTTGTCCGAACCAGCTCATTTAAGGTCGCCGCGCTCAGGAAACAGGGACCTTCTCCGCATCCCAGGTGTGAGTGAGGCCCGCCTCGACACCACGAGACGGAGAGCTTTTTCCATCGCGGCCCCTGTCCTTTGGAACTTGATGCCGGCGGATCAGAGAGCCGGGACATGCCCCAGTTCCTGACCGCACTGAAGACCTGGCTCTTCCGAAAGGCTTATGGCTAAGGACACCTCCCAGACTTAGCCTGAGCTACTGGAACTATTTTAATTAATCTTTTTATTCTTTTAGCTTTTAACTATTGAATTCTTTTATGTGTTTTTGTGTGTAAGTCGCCCGGAGCACTGACGTGGAGGGCGACTCATAAATAATAAAATCAATCAATCAATCAATCAATTAAGAATTTATTACGATCATAACGCAAATTGTTGGCCTCAAGGACCGTAAAAGGAAGTCTACTTCCGGGTTCGCGGCAGCGATCCGTAAAAGCTCAAAAGTCCCATTACATACGAATCTCTTACGAATCCTTTTAATTTCCGTTTCATTTTTCTCATGCCTAATGTATAGATAAGGCATTCAGAGGCAATTTAACATTTCGGCTTCTGGCCACCAGGGGGAGCTGTTGCACTCCTTCACTCCTTTTACACACTTCCTGGAGATTTATGGCCTCGTAAATTAGTTAAATTAGCCTCCCCCACAACGTGGTACCTAAATTTCCTACTTGACAGATGCAACTGTCTTTCGAGTTGCAAAGTTTGACAACGAGCTACACAAATGTTCGAGGGCTCACCCCGACCCGGGCAGGCCTCGAGCTCATGACCTTCTGGTCAGTAGAGATCTTATGCAGCTGACTCCCAGCCAGCTGCGCCACATTCCCAGTGCCATTCATGTCATGCCATCACACATTCAGCACACAGTCCTCTGTTAATGAGTAAGAACCTTCCCTTCTTTGCCAGGTACAGAAAGAAGATTCCCCCTTTACAATACACAGACTGAACTTGAGTAAATAAAGTGTACAAGTTAGGGCACTAAACTAGGTGATTACATCACCAAAAAGTGCTAAGAACAGCTGTATTTTCCTGGGGGAATTCATCAGCCATGGAACATTCTGCAAGAATTCAACAGACGCAAAGGCCAAGGAATGGGTGGACTCTATCCAGCAAAAAGAAAATGTCCCTGTCCAAATACATTTGTACCTTTTAGATATACTAAATACTCATTTCAGGAGATTCTCTGAAATCGGAAGCGGAGCAATATATCATCCGTCTAACCTTTATTTTATTTTTATTTTTTATTTATTTGGATTTGTCTGTTGCCACTCCCATCCGGCTTGGGGTGACTTCCACACAGTAAAATCACAGTAAAAACACAGTTAAAAACACAATTAAAAGCATAGGCAAATACATAAAAATCATACAAGCAATACAAGCAACCCGACAACGTATGGCAGTAGGCAGGGGCGGTCCTACAATATAGGCCAAGTAGGCGGCCGCCTAGGGCGCCATCTGGGAAGGGGGCGCCATCCTGGCCGCATGGGGCACCATCCTGGCCCTGCCGATGTTCCTCAGACAGTGCTGCAGCTGCCTGCTTTTTGACCCCGGCCTTGTGAGCTCCGACGCCGCTTCTGGGCACGCGCGGAGGTTTTCACGCAGGCGCAGTTGCTCCGGAGCTGAAGTTGAGTGCAGGAGCAACTGCACATGCGCGAAAACCTCCGCGCATGCCCAGTAGCTCCCTTGCGCAGAAGCCTGTAAGCAAAGCACTCCCTATCGGGCAGGCAGGGAGTGCTTCCCCTCTCCCTTTGTCTCTGCCGCGTGCGCGCGTTTGCAGGGAAGGAGAAAAGAATCAGTGAAGGAAGTGTAAGTGAAGGAATGAATGAAGGGCTTTCCTCCTCCTCCTCCTCTGTGACCTCTTCTTTCCCTCCTTCCTTTCTTCGGCTCTATTTCTGTCTAGACCTGAGGGGCCTGAGGCTATGAGGAGTTGTGGGAGTTGGAGTCCAAAACACTTAGAAGGAGGGAGGGAGGGCCCAAGTTTGCCCAGGCCGCGCTGCCTGTATTCGACCTCATTTGAACATTTTGGCTGCTTTTCTATTTACATTTACATTGGGATCCTAATTTTGACTTATGGGAGACTCCTATGAATTATGAGTCGGGTGATAGGTAATATATTCTGATTTTGATGCATTTGCATTGCATTTCTTGTTGATTATTATACAGTTCTGCTTAATATTGTCATACAATATAATACAAATACAATATAACAATAGAATAATGATATATTTTATATTACATGTAATATTACAAACAATATTGCAGTATAGTGGTATTGTACAAAATAGTAATATATAATATTTTATTTTACTTTATTTTGGGTTATTTGAGTTTTATAGGAGTAATGAAAATATTTAGTAGAGGATAATTTTATTTAAATAAATAATTTTATTATTTTATAATAATAATAATAATATAATAGAATGTTACATTATATTATAATGTCAATATATTATAATATAATTATATTGTAATGTAGTATAATATATTATGATATAATATAGTATGAGTATGGTATAATATATTGTATATACATTGATACAATATAATACTACTAATGGTATTGTGATATTATAATTGTATATTTGTTTTACATGGGGGGCGGCAAAATAATTTTGGGGGGGGGCACCAAAATAATGTTCGCCTACCATTTAAAATTACCTTAGACCGCCCCTGGCAGTAGGCATCAGAGGCCTGCAGTTTTAAGGGCCGAACGCCTGTTCAAACAATAAGGTCTTGCAGGCCTTCCGGAAAGCCAGCAAACTAGTCAGGGCACAAACTTCTGGAGGGAGCGCGTTCCAAAGTGTTGGAGCGATGACACGGAAAGCCCTCCTCCGCGTTGAAGTCAAGTGATAGGTTTTGCAACTTGGGATTACGAGAAGGTTGTGTCACTCAGAACGCAGTGGTCTGGTGGGACAATATAGAGCGAAGCGGTCCCTTAAGTACACTGGCCCCAGACCATTCAAGGTCAGAACCAGCACTTTGAAGGTAATTCGGTACTCCACTGGAAGCCAGTGCAGTTCGCATAAGATGGGAGTAATATGGCAGCATGTTGGAACGACTGCCAACAGCCGAGCTGCAGCGTTTTGCACCAGCTTAAGTTTCCGGATCACTGACAAAGGAAGGCCAATGTAGAGAGCGTTACAGTAGTCCAGCCTTGAGATGACCGTGGCTTGGACAACTGTGGCTAGGTCGTGGTGGGACAGGTAGGGGGCCAGCTTCCTCGCCTGGCAGAGATGAAAAAACCCTACTCTACTGATGGTGGAGATATGTGTCTCCATCGACAGTTGAGAGTCTAGTGTGACACCGAGGCTCTTAACATAGCGTCGTGCCGTCCAGGGTAGGAAGCCAAACCTCTTCAGTGCCCGGACGACCCAGCCACAGGATCTCCGTCTTGGCCGGATTCACCTTCAACCTACTGGCTCGCAGCCATCCAGTAATGGCTTCAAGGCAGTGTTGGAAATTATCGGGTACGGAGTCGGGTCAGCCCTCCAGCCCCAGAACGAGCTGGGTGTCATCCGCATACTTAAAGGCAATGTTCATTCAATGTTAGTCCAAGTAGAGCAGTGATCCCCAAAATCTGGACCTCTAGATGTTTTGGACTACAGCTCCTAGAAACCTCAGCCACTTTAGTCAGTGGTCGACGATTCCGGGATTTGAAGGACCAGAGTTTGTGAATGGCTGAACTAGAGTAAATATGAATGGGACTGGGTAATCCCTGCTTAAATATACCCCATTCTACAAATCCTACTTTCTATGGTAGGGTTGCCACCTGCCCCGTATTATACGGGACATCCCGTATTTTTACTCTGAATTTCGTGTCCCGTATTTTCAGCTCCTGTCCCGTATATGTCCTCATCAATCCTCCCTCTACTTCCACCTTTCTCCGCGCTCTTTACTTCCGCCCTTCACTTGGCTTCTGTATCTGTCGCTTTTGACAGTTTAAATCTCATCATTTATCTAATTTAATTGTGTGGCTTCCTTTAAATTTCTGCCCTTCTTATTTATGTCTCCTTTGGCCTCTTTTCCTTTCGTTGCGTCACTTCTTGGATCTCTCCGTCTCTGCTGCTTCTTATTGTTTATAGAGAAGGACCTCGCTAGCTACAAAAATGGCGAATGCGCTCTCTTCCAAGGCCAACAGTAAGTGCTTTATTGTGAAATTTGCTGGTATATTTGATCCCATCCTCTACTGTAATGCAGTCCTTGCAAACTTCTCCAAAATTGAAACTGGGCCTCTGCATGTTTTTCTGCATGTTTTGTCATACCTAATGCATTATTATTATTATTATTAGTAGTAGTTATTTTATTTATTTATTTATTTATTCAGGCTTCTATGCCGCCGATTCCCGGAGGCTCGCGGCGGCTCACAGAGCCAAAGGCACAGTAAAAACAAAACAATAACAACAATAAAAACAATAAAAACAGTTAAAATAGCAATGGTAGCAGGAACAACAACACAGTTCAGCAATAGCATACTTAAAGATACACGGGCCTACTCGACAAAGGCCTGCTTGAACAGATGGGTTTTGCATGCCCGTCTAAATGGGAGCAGGTCCCTCAGGCCCTGGTTTCGGCCAGGAGGGCGTTCCACAGCGTAGGAGCTATGACAGAGAACGCCCCGGCGAGTGGATGTTAGGCGTGCCAACTTTGTTGATGGTATCTCCAGGAAGTTAGCATCCTCGGACCGTAGTGATCTCGAAGGGCAATATGGAGTGAGACGGTCCCTCAAATACGCTGGCCCCAGGCCGTGTAAGGCCTTAAAGGTGAGGACCAACACTTTGAAGGTGATCCGGTGCTCAATTGGCAGCCAGTGCAGATCCTGCAAAACAGGTGTTATGTGGGCGCCAGCTGGCGTGCCAGACAGGAGCCGGGCGGCAGTGTTCTGCACTAGCCTGAGCTTCCGGGTCACCGACAGAGGAAGGCCAACGTAGAGCGCGTTGCAGTAATCCAGCCTTGAGATGACTGTGGCTTGGATCACCGTGGCCAGATCGTTCCGGAGAGATAGGGGGCCAGCCTCCTTGCCTGTCGCAGATGAAAAAGCGAGTTTGCTGACCGCAGAGACCTGGGCCTCCATGGTCAGCTGGGAGTCCAAATGGACCCCCAGGCTCTTTACGGAAGGCGATGGGCATAACACCGCACCGTCTAGGCTCGGAAGCTGGACATTAACAGTTAGTAGTAGTACTGTATGTAGTACACACAGTACAATGCATTAGGTATGTCAAAACATGCAGGAACATACTATGTACTGTTAAGAGGGTGTAAGTCAGTTTTTTATGAATTTCATTTATTCATTTATTTATTTATTAGATTTATTGGCCGCCACTCCCAGCCGGCTCGGGGCGGCTTACATCAAGCACCACAATAAAACAACAAATCTACAACAGCAATAAAACCAAAAGGATAAAACAATTCCTAAGAGATAACACAAGTCCTAGAAGGTAGCACATTACAACTCAAAGGCCTGCTGGAATAGGGCCGACTTGCAGGCCTTCCAAAAAGCCAACAGATTGCACAAGGCCCGAACCTCCAGAGGTAGTGCGTTCCAGAGAACTGGGGCGATGATGGAGAACGTCCTTCTCCGTGTTGAAGTTAGGTGGTATTGTTTGACATTGGCACGGCTAGAAGATTCCACTCTTCAGATCTAAGTGTTCTCATGGGACAGTACGGGGTTAGGCCAGACCTGGGTAATTGTCGGCCCTCCAGGGGTTTTGGACTTCAACTCCCAGAAATCCTAGCCAGTTTACCAGCTGTTAGGATTTCTGGGATTTGAAGTCCAAAACACCTGGAGGGCCGGCAATTGCCCAGGTCTGGGTTAGGTGGCCCCTCAGATATACTGGCCCCAGACCATACAAGGCCTTGAAAGTCAAGACTAACACTTAGAAGGTGATCCGGTACTCAATAGGAAGCCAGTGCAGTTCCTGCAGAATTGATGTAATGTGGCAGCTCGCAGGGGTTCCTGCGAGCAACCGAGCTGCGGTGTTCTGCACCAGCTTGAGTTTCCGGGTCACCGTCAGAGGCAAGCCAATGTAGAGAGTGTTACAGTAGTCTAACCTTGAGATGACCGTAGCTTGGATCACCGCGGCCAAGTCATGCCGAGACAAGTAAGGGACCAGCCTCCTAGCCTGACGAAGATGGAAAAATGCCACTCTGCTGACAGCGAAGATTTGGGCCTCCATTGACAGCAGAGGGTCCAGGAGAACTCCCAGGCTCTTTACTGAAGACGACGGGCATAACGCCACGCCGCCCAGGGTCGGAAGCTGGACATCCCTACCGCCCAGACGACCCAGCCAGAGGATCTCCATCTTCGCTGGATTCACCGTCAACCTACTGGCTCGCAGCCATCCAGTAACGGCTTCAAGGCAAAGATGGAAATTATCAGGTACGGTTTCGGGCTTGCCCTCCATCCTCAGAATGAGCTGGGTGTCATCAGCGTACTGATGACATTCCAGCCCAATCATGATCTTATTATGTAAATAAAACTATTTATAGCTAAGGTTTGATGTTGAAGTTTTTATGAAGTGTCCCTTATTTTTGCGAAAAATCCCGTATTTTTAGGTAAATGTCCCTTATTTCTTATATCAAAAAGTGGCAACCCTATTTTATGGGCCCACATTCATTGCAACTACCCCTCAATCCACCCTCTGGGTAGTATTCATCTCTCTCTCCCATGGTGGAGGGTAGGAAACAGACGGACATATTTTCCTCCTACGCACTTTGCCAGGAAACACTTTTCATTTATTATAGGTTCAACAGAATTCGCATTACTTACTACAGAGTGCAGAAGAACAACAATCACCTGCCCACTGAAGCAATGTAGTGGGCATATGAGGCAAAGAGCTGTTGCATGTAAATGCTTGGGAGAGAAGTCTAATCTTTGGCAAGTAAACAACTAATGTAAATATTTCCACACGCCCAATAAAGAAATATTTCCTTGTACACTATAATAAACTTCCAAATTACAAACAGTTTAAGTTTGTGAACCAGGCAAATATTTGGTGGCTGAAAATTGAGCATAAACCAAGAAGCAAAACTCTGGAGCATTTGTCCATACACATCAAGGGTGAGAAACGTGTTGCCCTCTAGATGTTGTTGTACTGCCAGTTCTAAATGGCTCCAGCCAGCATAGTCAAGCGATGGCGGGAGCTGAAATTCAACAACATTGGGGAGGGCTACACACTTCTGATGCCACACATCTACAAATAAAATTAGTATCGGGGAAAGATCTTCCAAAGCAGGGGAGAATCTACCAAGGGTTCACCTCCTAACCTCCTTTGACCATTCCCATCCATAGCAGAGAGGATATTATAACAGATAAATAGATAGATAGAGACTTTAAAAATGTACCTGTTCTAACTCATTCAATCAATCAAAACTTTATTACGGTCACAGACCAGTACAAAGCGGGCACAAGCGCCCTAAGAGGAGAAGGACAACTCCCCAGTAAACAGTTATTTAAAATCAGACTAGAAATCAGTATAAAAATATATTTTAAAAGACAGGATATTGTTGCCTTACGGTGTCAATCATCACCCGTCTGATGTTAAGAGCAGCAGCACAGAACTTAGCAACACTGTAAGTCATTGCAGTGCTAGAGTCCGAAAGCAGCAGGGTGGAATAACATCTTCCACTGCGCCCCGGGTACTTTAAAAGCCATGGCCCAATGAGATTGGATCTAAGATCTCTGTAGAACATGAATTGAAGAAGCACGTGCTCAGTTGTTTCCACATCACCAGACCCACAGGGGCATAGTCTCTGCTTGGAGAGGGTCTTCCGATACCTCCCCTCCAATACAGCCGATGGGAGGGCATGGCATCTTGCCAGGGTAAAAGCCCTTCGGTGTTTGGGCACCTCCAGGTCTGTTAGGTATGCCATGGGGGCAGTGAGGTATCTAGTGGCTTCCCTAACAATGAAGGCTGGGGAACAGGCTAGGTCGGATTGCCGCTCTCTGTCCAGGATCCATTCCTTAATGAGATCCTTGGCTTGGTCCCATCTCATGCTTAGCAATTGTCCTTGGGAGAAACCTAGCGTTGCGATCTTTGCTGCTACTGTTTTAATCCATGTGGACTGGAAGTCGTCTCTCATGATTAGGGGGGCAAGACCACATGGGGAGAAGCATAGGTGTAGCCAGTAATCAGGGGCAGTCCCAGCGATTCCGCCACCTACGCAGCCGCGTAGGGCGTCACCGGCTGGGAGGGGCACCACCGGCTGGGAGGGGCACCGCCGCGCCGCCTCCGCGCCCCCACTGCCGCCTCCGCACCCCCCGCCGCCGCACTGCCCTGCGCCGCCCGGCAGCTGCGCGCAGAAGCACCTACAAAGCTATAGCGCCTGTAGACGTTTCTGCGCCTGCACGAACGTCCGCGCACGTGCACTCGCTCGCAAGCGTGCCTGCCGCTTTGGAGCCAGTGCGCAAAACCTGCACGCATGCACGCGGGCGCCAAAGCGGCAGGCGCGCTTGGGAGCGAGTGCGCGTGTGCGGCCGTTTGCGCATGCGCTTCTGCGCATCGCGGCCAGCGGCGCAGGGCAGTGCGGCGGCGGTGGGGGCACGAAGGCACACGCAGAAAGGTGCACCGCGGAGGTGTGCTGCGGCCGATGGGGCTGGTTGCGGCGGCGGCGTGGCGGCGGCGGCGGTGTGGGCGTGGCGGTGACGGCATGGGCGTGGCAGTGGCAGCGTGGGCGTGGCGGCGACGGCATGGGCGTGGCGGCAGCGGTGAGTGACGCGGCGGCAGGCGGGGTGACAAAATTTTCTTTGCGTACCCCCCCAGATTAGGTCGGACCGCCCCTGCCAGTAATTGAGAATAGCTGTCCATATTCTCGCTTCCACTTTCACGAAGCCTGTCTCCAATCGCAGGGTAGCGTTAGGGACACATCTGGGAGCCTGTAGAGCCGCTCTTCTAACTCATCCATATATATATACAGTATATATATATATATATATATATATATATATATATATACACACACACACACACACACACACACACAGAGTATATATATATGGATGGCCTGGTTAGGTTTTTTTGTATCTTGATCAAATGCATATTAAATTCGATTCTAAATTACTTTTGAAGCGTTAAGCAACCCAGAAGTAAATCTCCAAATTCAAAGACACCGCCACCATTTTCAGAAAGGAAATGCCATTTTCAGAAAGGGTTTTTCTTTCCGTGCGGATTTCTTCCCTCCGCCTGAGAACTGGGTCGGAAGCCGCCTTAAATGGCCCCATTCAGATCCCCCAGGGAAGGCATGGGTTTCCAAGCCCATACCTTCCCTCCGGATCTGAACGGCCCCGCAGGGGGGAGGTGGGGAGGAAAGCCACGTCCAAACTGGGTGTTTAACCATTGGGTATTAACGAAGCATTTCCCCAGAAAATTTCAGAAATCATTTAAAATTCGAAGCACCAGCCCCCACTACATCCGAAGCGAGTTTTGAACCATTTTTTGTTGGATCAACCAGCCTCTATATGTGTGTGTGTGTGTATTCACATGTTTTATTTATTTATTTATTTATTTATTAGTTCAACTTAATATACCGCTCTCTCTGGAGCCCAGAGCGGTTCAAAGAATTAAAATAGCAAATAAAACACATAAAACACAATAAAACCAATTTTAAAAAACCCCAGTTAAAATCCCATTCCCAACAATACTGCAATGAGGCAGCAGAAATGCGGTGGCGGCGACGTAACAGGGCGCTGGTGATAACAGGCATTGGTTATGTGCCAAAGGCCTGTCTAAATAGCCAAGTCTTAATGGCTCTGCGGAATGGCAATGAGTCCCGGATGACTCGTATCTCCTCAGGGAGGGTGTTCCACAAGGTTGGCGCGGCCACAGCAAATGCCCTCTGCCACGTACTAGAGAGCCTGTAGACCTTAATGCCAGGCACCTCCAGTAAGTTAAGCCCCCCTGAGCGCAGCGATCTCCTGGGCACATAAGGGGTAAGCGCTCTCTCAGGTACACTGGCCCCAATCCATATAAGGCCTTAAAAGTTAGAACTAACACCTTGAAGGTGACCTGGAATTCAATTGGGAGCCAGTGCAGCTCGCGCAAGAGTGGAGTCACGTGAGTAGATCTTGAGGCTCCTGAGAGCAAGCGTGCTGCTGCGTTCTGGATAGCATAGGGCAGTACGAACACCCTTAAGGTGTTTGTTTTGCTATTTGTACCCCTGTTCAGAAGATTTCAGCTCACTTTCTGTCCCTGCGATAATTGGATTTTGAAAATTTTGGTTGTCATGAAAACAAGGACTGGTGATAAAGCTTCGATGGAGTGAATTTCAGGGGTGGATTTCCTCTCATTTCCTTGTGCCTCACCCCTGTTTGCAAGACAGATGTTTACTAGAGAACTGACTGTATATGAAGAAGCACGCTTGCAGACATTAGTGAATTGGGAAACCTGTGTTCAAAGAGAAGCTGCACAAATAATATCCAGTATTTCATCTTTGCATCAAGTGCATTGGGAATTGTATGGGCAGCCGATTGTCAGGACTCGGGAAGGAACAATCACCTGTTTGGAAAGCAGGCCTAAATCTAGACCTTCATTTTCTTTTGTCAAACAAGTAACTGAAAGTGCCAAAGCCCATTCCTGGGCAGCTGGACACTAGTGGATATACTCAAAGTCAGCAAGTAGACAACTGTCCAGTGTGTATGTGCCATTGCACTTGGGCTGTAAATAATCAGTGAAAGGTGAGGGCGTGGTCTCTCTATACCAGGGGTGCTCAGAATGGTGATCGCGATCACCAGGGTGATCTTCGGGCCTCATCCTGGTGATCTTCAGGCCCCTGACCAGGTTTTTTGCTGTTGGTCCTCTTCACATGCCCCTGCATGCTGCAAAGAAGTCCTCCATCGTTGCTCCTCCCCACTCCCTGCTCGCGCGCCGCCTCCAAAAGCTCCAGAGTCCAAGAGGCAGAATAGGCCCCCACTTTTGGATTCCTCCTCCTCCCTCCATCCTTCTCCAGCCACTCAGAGTCGTAGGAGACTAAAGGGGGCAGGCCTGGATGACGCGATGCATGGCTGGCCCCTCGCGCATGCGCAGTGGTGCCCATTCTGCCTCTCGGACTTCTCGGGAGCTCTTGAGGCGGCATGCATGCTGGCAGCGTGGAAATAGGAGCAACAACAGAGGAGAAGAAGGACGCTTTGGGGGTCATTTCCTTACCGCATCTCAAAGGTCGTTCTTTTCACTTTGGGGTGGGTGCTTGATTGTTCTGTGGCATGTCTCTTTGTTTATTTTTAATGTTTAAAATGGCCTTTTAGCTCCAAAGCCTCTCTGCTTGCTTTGTTCCTTGAGAAATATATGTTGGGGAATATGGAAATGTGGGAGAAATGGGGTGGTTGGATGTATTTTTGAATGCCCCGTTGTTTACCTTGCTGAGTATTAAATGGCCTTGCATTTCAAAAGCCTCTCTTCTTACTTTCTGGCTGATAATATGTGTGGTAATATGGCAGTGTGGGAGAAATGGGGTGGTTGGATGTATTTTTTATGCTCTGTTTTATATTGTTGTTATTAAATTGAAATGTTGATGTTTTATAACTTCATTTTATGTAAACTGCCCCGAGCCTGCTGGAAGGAGCGGTACATAAAAATGAATAATAAATATAAATAAATAAATAAGAAAATAGTTATACGTTTTACATTTCTGGGTAGGTGATCTTTGGGACTTGGTTTTTTAATCAGTAGCTCCCATGCTGAAAAAGTGTGAGCACCCCTGGTCTATACCAAGGGATTGTTTCTTGCCTTCCTAGAGGTTTGGGGCTTCCAAGGGCCAAGCTGGACACTCTAGTTAACTCAAACAGGCTTTATTGTTCTTAACATGAGTTAACCTCACTCAGGCATTTCACTTAGTTCCCCGAAAAGATAAAGGAAAGATTTTAGATTACAGTCTCTCTGTAGCTTAGTCCAGGAAGCTTTAGCTGGATGGCTCTCCAAGTCCTCTCCTTCTCTATGGCTTCGAAGTAAGGACACTCGAAACCCCAGCCAGAAGGCGTATATTGAAGGCACGAAACTTTCCTCTGGATGCCAACTGACTGGTTTGAAGGCACTTGAGACTCCTCAGAGCTACCCAACCTTCTGGTATGCTGGGCTTTCTGTTTGAGTCCCAAGGAAAGTCAGTCTGGTGTTGGAAGATAGCCTGACCAAGGCCTGGCCTGGCAAACCTTCAGACACGTCCTCTCTGGAGAAATCCTGGTGGTTTAATGCAGTGTTTTTCAACCTTTTTTGAGCCGTGGCACATTTTTTACATTTACAAAATCCTGGGGCACACCACCAACCAAAATGACACAAAATTACACTCTGTCATTTTACTAACTGTCACCCTCCCCCTTTGTGACGCCGCTGCTTCTGCCAAACCCCCTCCCCCGGGAGGCCCACACAGGGGGCCCAGCACCGTCTCCCGCAAGGACGGGCTGCACTGAGTGGCCGAAGCACGTGTGGGCTCAGCTGAGCAGGACGAATAGGAATGAGCACACAGGGTGGCTCTGAGCCTCAGAACAAACTGCGGCAGAGGCTCGCAGCCATAGCCACCCCCAGCTCTCCTTCCCAAAGGGGGTCAGCCCCCCCAGGAGTGCCTCCCCCCCCCTCCCGCGTCCCTTCAGCTTCCCTGCTGTCGCCTTGGGGCCAGATCGGGAAGGAACCAAGCTGGGCTGTGGAGCTGTGCATCCTGGCCTCTGCTCTGCTCTGCAGCGAACCCGGAGCCCAGCAAGGAGAAGCCAGGAGATGAGGGGTTGCTCCTTTCCCCAGCACGGAGGGGCTAGAGGGCAGAAAGCCTCGCCTCGAGCCTCCGGGAGCGGGGTTGGACGGGGGCAGCTCCCACGGACTCCTCCTCCGTATCCTCCTCCTTGCTGCCGGAGGAGGAGGGCAGAAGAGCACCCAGGAGCCAGGAAGCAGGAGGAGGTGCAGCCCGTCCAGGTAGCCCTTGGCACGCAGAGGGAGTGAAGGAAGGAAAGGAGAGAGAGGAGGGAGGAAAGCCGAGGGCTCTCCCTGACTGCAGCCCGGCTGGCTGGCATTGCTGCTTCAGCCAGGAAAGCCTCAATTCCGTTGCCTGAAGTTTCCTGCTAGTAGGGTTGCCATATTTTGATAGAAGAAATAAGGGACATTTACGGGATTTTTGCAAAAAATAAGGGACACTTAATAAACTTGAAAATCAAACGTTAGGTATAATAATAATAATAATAAGCAACATTAGGTATAATAATAATAATAAACAACTTTATTTATACCCCGCCATATCAAACTTTAAAAACACTTGTTAAAATCCCATTATCTACGCATGTCACGATCGCGGACTTAGCGGGCCCCTTAATCACACACACAGAGACGTACTGAAGGCTAACTACTTTATTGAGTATAAAAACAGCTTCAAAGAATATAGTCCAATAATATGCAATTGTCCAAAAGGTAATAAGCAAGATTGTCCAAAGTAACTTAGCAGATAAGCTGGAAGCTTAGCAAGGCTCCGCAATCCAATGCGGTTCAGGAAACAGGGCAAGGCTCCGCAATCCAATGCGGATCAGGAAACAAGGCAAATGCAAGGCAAGGCTAGATGACCACGGCTGGCTTGTGGTCCCATCTCCACCTGGTGATCGGAATCTATGCTAGGCCCAAACAACATCTCATCCCATGCCAAGCTCTCTGTGGGCGAATGAGGCCCATCCGAAGGGCCCTGTGCTTCGCCCCAATCATCTAGCTCATCCTCTGAATCCACATCTGCTGCTGCAGGCCCTAATACTAATGGCACCCCGGGACCTATTCCCTGCCCTCCAGGCACGAACGAGAACTGCTGTGCTACACTATCCCCCCCCCTCAGGGCCCCTCCGAGGCCGCCCTCGAGGTTTGGGTTTGTCAGGGTACTTGCGGTGAAAACGAGCCACCAGATCCGGAGCATGGACATCCCGAGCCCGGGTCCATGAACGTTCTTCCGGGCCCAGCCCCTTCCAGTCAAGCAAATACTCCAACTTCCGGTAGCGGATGCGAGCATCCAAGATGTCCTGAACCTCCAACTCCTCCTCGCCATCGCGCATCACAGGGGGAGGAGGCGGCGTCACGTCAGGCCGCACCCCTTCGCCGGGCGGAGCAAAAAACGATGAAACACCGGGTGGAGCTTCATGTCCGCTGGGAGTTGTAGTTTGAAGAAAACAGGCCCCACCTTCTCCAAAACTTTGTAAGGACCCAAAAATCTCGCGTCCAGCTTGCGGCTGGGGCGCTGCGTAGGCAAATTCTTGGTGGACAGCCAAACTTTAGCCCCCACGAGGATCTCAGGACCCTCCTGGCGCCGCCCGATCAGCCATCCGCTTGTAGTCAGCTTTCGCCTGGTCCAATTGGGTGCGTAGCAAGTCCTGGAGTGCAGTGAGCTCTCGAAGCCAATCCTTAGCCTCGGAAACGTCCCCAGACGGGTCCACCGGCGGGTAGAACCGAGGGTGGTGTCCATAGTTAGCAAAGAAAGGAGTCTCTTTGATGGATTCCTGCGTCGCATTGTTGTAAGCAAACTCCGCCAAAGACAACAAGGACGCCCAGTTGTTTTGCTGATAGTTGACATAGCAGCGCAGATACTGCTCCAAAGTGGCATTAACCCTTTCGGTCTGCCCATCGGTCTGCGGGTGATGAGCCGTGGACATCCGCACATCAATCCCCAGCAACTTCTGGACAGCCTTCCAGAACTGGGAAGTGAATTAGTGCCCGGTTTGTCACCAGGCTCTGTGGAAGTCCATGCAGCCGAAACACATGTTGCACAAACATATCAGCAGTCTCCCTTGGCAGTAGGCACCCCCACACAGGGGATGAAGTGTCCCATCTTGGTGAAACAGTCCACCACGACCAGTATCGTGGTGAAACCCTTGACTTGGGGAGATCGGTGATAAAATCAGCCGAAATCATCTTCCAGGGAGCAGAGGGGTCGGAGCGGCTGGAGCAAACCAGCCGGCTTGCCCCCTGGTTCTTAGCCCGCTGGCACACAGGGCAAGATCCCACATAGTCCTCCACATCCCTCCGCACTTTAAGCCACCAGAAGTCCCGTAGGACCAGCTGCAGAGTCTTGAAAGCCCAAA
>JARBWK010000010.1:137166845-137226724 GCA_030556195.1 Anolis apletophallus | reverse complement strand
CCACACGAAGGCTCAGGCAAATGCCGGCCTCAAGATCATCAGGCCAAGGATTTTTAACATCCCTGCTGCATTTCGTCAGCCCTGCCGTATAGTGGTAACGCAACGCTGACGCGTTCCACTGCACCTGTAGGCAGCCAGGACTGAAAGCGGAAATATACTGGGACAGGAGAGATCCTTGATCGCCAGTCGGGCCAGATCCCGCTCAGCCAGCTCTTCAGTCACGGGAGCCCCCCACGTCGCCCGGATCGCGGTTAGGAAGGCCTGCAGCGTGTTGGTATGGGGGGGACCGTGCCCGGATCAACGCGGTGGCCCACTTGGCTGCGGTCCCTTCCATGAGGTTAAAAACAAACACCACCTTGGCGCGATCCGTGGCTAACTCGTTGGCCGCTGCTCCAGGTATAGTTCCACTTGGCAACAAAACCTCCACCTGAGCCGGGTTGCCACTGAAACGGGCAGGGTGGGCTCACCCCCGGGTGCCGCCCGGCCCGGGTACGTAGTTCTCCCAACTCCTGCTGCAGTGCTTGCACTTGTGCATCTGTCAAGTTAGCCATGGCGACCCACTGGCATGGAACGCTTCTGCGGCGTCGAGCGGCCCCGTGGTGTGATAAGGGGTTCTTGGAGTTCTCCGGCCAGCTGTCACGATCGTGGTCGTAGCGGGACCTTAATCACACACACAGAGACGTACTGAAGGCTAACTACTTTATTGAGTATAAAAACAGCTTCAAAGAATATAGTCCAATAATATGCAATTGTCCAAAAGGTAATAAGCAAGATTGTCCAAAGTAACTTAGCAGATAAGCTGGAAGCTTAGCAAGGCTCGGCAATCCAATGCGGTTCAGGAAACAGGGCAAGGCTCCGCAATCCAATGCGGATCAGGAAACAGGGCAAGGCTCCGCAATCCAATGCGGATCAGGAAACAAGGCAAATGCAGGGCAAGGCTAGATGACCACGGCTGGCTTGTGGTCCCACTCCGCTTCACGCCTATCCAGGAAAGACGTGGCCGGAGAACTGAGGATGCGTTCTCACGGACCCTATACTTAATCCTTCGGCCGAGGTCCGCGACGCTCTAGGCTTCTCCGTCTCCAATCTCTGCTCACGGACCTCGGTCGGTCTAGGACCCTAGACCAAGCCCTCCTGGTAGACTCAATGTCCTGTCTCCTATCGAAGGAGCGACCTTGCCTCTCCGCAGCTGTGTCGCTATCTTCCTGAGAACTTTCCTCCCTAGTGCTTTCCCATTCGGCTTCGTCCATGTTTACACTTTCAAACTCTTGGGAATTCCTCCCCCCGGGGTGCTCATAACTCCCTTCGCTGCTTCCCATCTCCACCTGGTGATCGGAATCTATGCTAGGCCCAAACAACATCTCATCCCATGCCAAGCTCTCTGTGGGCGAATGAGGCCCATCCGAAGGGCCCTGTAGCCGCCCCAATCATCTAGCTCATCCTCTGAATCCACATCTGCTGCTGCAGGCCCTAATGCTAATGGCACCCGGGACCTATTCCCTGCCCTCCAGGCACGAACGAGAACTGCTGTGCTACAACGCAATACACATAATGCAAACTAAGATAGTTAAAATACTATCTTAGTCTGCATTACTAGAAATGTAGTTTACAGGACAAGGGAAGTAAGTCCCATTACATTATTGATGAGCCTTAATGAGTCCCCTTCCAAGCCAGAACCACCTGGGAAACGACGTCAATGCAAACCTTGCCACGTCCTTCTCTCCTTCCTGGGCACCAAGGCAAAAGGGAGGCAACACTTCGGATTGCCAAGCGACCTGCAAGAGCTAGGGAGCGCCAGTGTGCATGCTCCCTCCAAATCACACAAAGGGGGCGTTCGCATGGGAGCTGGAAGTGTTGGAACCTCCTTCCCTCCCTCGCTTGCTTTTCCTCTTTGGCCTCTCATATCCTAGAACAGGGCTGTCCAACTGGCGGTCCCCGGGCCTTATACGGCCCCCCAGCCCCTTCCCCCACGCCCCCTACCCTCCTGCAAAATATATGCTTTTTAAGATTTTTTTAAAAAAAAATATAAAAATTTTTTGAATATTTTTTTGGAATATTTTTGAATATTTTTATTTATTTTTTTCATGGCGGGGTGAGGGGGGCAGGGAGGAGGAGCAGGCTCTCTTCCTCCTCCTCCTCCTCCCCTCCCTCCCCCCCCCTCTCCCTCTCCCTCCCTCCTTCTTTCTCTCTTTCCCCCATTTCATTCCTTCCCCCTTCCACCACCTGAAGGAAAGAGGGAAGGAGAGAGAGAGTGCACGAGTGAGAGGGCGCGTGGCCAGAGCGAAAAAGGGGCGGGACCGAGTTCGGAGCACGGGGGGGGTGCTCACCCATTCCCTTTCCGGCTTCCTCCTCTCCTGAGGCTTCGTGCCAAGTTTGGTCCTGATCCATCATTATTTGAGTCCACAGTGCTCTCTGGATGGAGGAGAACTACAACTCCCAAACTCAAGGTTCAGTACTTTCTGTTGCTCTCATGAGAGTTTAGGTTTGATTCAACATGGCTGAGGAATGCTTTGATTGTGTTTTCCCCTTATGGCAGAAGGAGGTAGGACTGGATGTAATTATTATTATTATCATCATCATCATCAGAGGCTGAATGGTCATCTGTGAGGAATGCTTTGATTGTGTTTTCCCCTTATGGCAGAAGGAGGTAGGACTGGATGGCCCTTGGAGGTCTCCTATTCTAGGAACCCATTGTAATTATTATTATTATTATCATCATCATCATCATCAGAGGCTGAATGGCCATCTGTGAGGAATGCTTTGATTGTGTTTTCCCTTTATGGCAGAAGGAGGTAGGACTGGATGGCCCTTGGAGGTCTCCTATTCTAGGAACCCATTGTAATTATTATTATTATTATATTATTATTATTATTATCAGAGGCTGAATGGTCATCTGTAAGGAATGCTTTGATTGTATTTTCCCCTTATGGCAGAAGGAGATTGGACTGGATGGCCCTGGATGGCCCTTGGAGGTCTCCTACTCCAGGAACCTGTTGCTGTTATTATTATTATTATTATTATTAGCAGAGGCAGAATGAATATTATGCCTTATCATTCAGGGTTATAGGCCTGTGTGGAAGGGCCCTGGCTTCTTATTTGACTTCCTTTCCACACATCTGAATAAAATCCCATGTTATTTGCTTTAAACCAGATTATATGAGTGTGGACTCCGATAATCCAGTTCAAAGCAGGTATTCTGGGTTATATGGCTGTGTGGAAGGGCCCTGAATCCACACTGCAATATAATCCAGTTCAAAGCAGGTTTTGTGGGGTTTCCTGCCTGGATATTCTGAGTTATATGGCTGTGTGAAGGGCCCTGAGTCCACACTGCAATATAATCCAGT
The DNA here is from genome assembly GCA_030556195.1 of Anolis apletophallus. NCBI lineage: Eukaryota > Metazoa > Chordata > Lepidosauria > Squamata > Anolidae > Anolis > Anolis apletophallus. The sequence continues at coordinate 137,223,380 of JARBWK010000010.1, read as the reverse complement.
TCAAAGCAGGGACTGGGACTTGAGATTGGGATTTTGGTGTTCATCTCTATCTCCAAGTCAAAGCCCCGGTGTCCTCCACAGACACCTCCAAGGCGGGGAGAGGGCGGAGCCGGGGAGGGGCGGGGCAGGGATGGAGCCAGGGAGGGGGCGGAGCCTGGGCGGAGCCAGGGAGGGGGCGGAGCTGGGGTGGAGCCGGGGAGGGGGCGGAGCCGGGGGCGGAGGCAGACCGGCCCCCTAGGTCATCAGTAACTGGAATTCCGGCCACAGGTCCGGTAGAAGTTGGACAGCCCTGTCCTAGAAGTGAGCTGAGCTCACAGGGAAAGGCGTCGCCCGAGCCCTCCTGCTCCGACCACCAGCCAGAGGACAGGTCAGGTCCGGAGGAGTGAAAAATAAGGGACAGCTGCCCTAAATACGGGACACCCAAAAAAAGGGCCAAAATAAGGGACGTCCCGTGTAATACGGGACATATTGGAAACTCTACCTGCTAGGCTCTCTTTCTCTCTCTCTCCACTGTAATTTCCCATGGCACACCTGATGATCGCTCACGGCACACTAGTGTGCCCCGGCACACTGGTTGGGAAACACTGGCTTAATGAATATAAAAATAGCATTCTGTTCCAAATCCCTGGGAAAGTGAATGGAACAAACTCAACCAGGCTCTGCAAACAATGATTGCCAGGCGCAAAGAACCAATCAATGCAACCAAATCTTTGCAAAACTGAGCAGGCTGCAGAAATACAGTACAAGAGTGCAAACCTTTTGGAACTTAAAAGTTTTTCATACAAGTGGCGCTTGCTGCGCCATCACAGTGTGAATGTGTGTTCAGATGATGCCTGGAAGCTGCAACAGAATACAAGAGGAATCATTTAAAAAGACACGTGAGTCCTACAATCCTAAAATATGTTCACTACACTGACAGCTAAGCTTCCAGCTTCATAACTTCAGATGCTCACTTAGGAAGACATGATAAGAATTATAATGTAATCAGTCTGGTTACAAATAATGACACGCAAGAAGGAAAAAATGAACTATCTCCTTGGCTTTGACGTACACATAAATTTCTTTATTGGGATGGAAACGGAGGGATGACAGTGCCAGAAATTTTACTAGGACTGAGCATGGCTCTTCATTGAATGTGACCGGCCTGACCTGAAGTGCCTTCAAACATTCTTTTGTCCGTTCAGCATCAAATTTTCAAATAGGTTGGCCTTAGCTGGATACAAGGAAAGGGGAAGAGAAGGGAAATACAGGATAGGGCTTCCAGACAATAGCAACACTTGGCTTCACCCCACCTTGCTAAAATAATGTTTCTTCTTCTCTCTGTACCTCCAAAGGGATTAAGTCCTTGCTGGACATCAATACGATCTGAATTCAATTTTGAACCGAAGGGGGTGATCAGAAGTCTTTATTTTATTTATTTACTAGCTTGGGACCCGGCCCTGCCCGGTCATTTGTGAAGCGCAGCAGGATGTAGAGTGGGTCATGGGGGCTCTGTGTGCCAAGTTTAGTCTTGATCCATCATTATTGGGAGTTGCAGTGGTATCATGAAATTACTGAAGGTAGTGCAAGTCCCATCATCTCTGTGTGTCCCGTCCCCCCCAAAGTGTAGCAGGATGTAGATTGGGTCATGGGGGCTCTGTGTGCTAAGTTTGGTCTGTATTGGTGAATGGATGAGGGATGCATTGTTTTTCGGAAGTGAGTGAAAGTACTTCAAGTCCCATCATCCGTGGTCCGTCTCACAATAAACTGCACCAGGCTGTAGAGTGGGTCATGAGGGCTCTGTGTGCCAGATTTGGTGTTGATCAGTCATTGGATTAGGTTTGTAGCAGGATTGGGAAGTGAGGGAAGGTACTGCAAGTCCCATCATCCATGTTCTGTCCCCTCCAAACTTCAGTAGGATGTAGAGTGGGTCACTGGGGCTCTGTGTGCCAAGTGTGGACTTTCTCGGTGTTTGTTGGGGGCCACAGTGGTCTGTGGGAACAGAGGGGTGTAAAAGTACTACAAATCCCATCATCCATTGTCAGTCCTCCCCAAACCTCACCAGGACGTGAAGGCAGTCATGGGGGTTATATATGGCAAGTTTGGTCTCGATCAGTGATTGGATGAGGGTTGCAGCGGACTTGGGAAGTGAGTAGAGGCACTTCAAGTCCCATCATCCATGGTCCACCCTCCTCCGAATTGCACCAGGACGTAGAGTGGGTCATGGGGGCTGTGTGTGCTGAGTGTTGTCTGTATTGGTCCTTTTTGGTGGCCTCAGTGGTCTGTGGGAACCAAAGTCTTGGAAAGTACTACAAATCCCATAATACGTGGGTCATGTCATAGGGGGGTTATGTGTACCAAGTTTGGTGCAGGTCCATCACCCGCGCTGGTCGCTGTGGCCTGTGAAAGTGGTTGCCACATATCCGCCCTGGCCTGTGAAAGTATACCGGTGTAAAACAGAAAGGAGTAAAAAATGGACACGGCCTGCATGGAATTAGCAGTAAGGGCCAATGAGGCTGGGAGAGGGGCTTTGGGCCAGAATTATTTATATAAGCATTAAAAGGCATTAGAGAAAGGTATTTATTGTTTTCTCTTGTGTCTTTTGAGTGAAGTAGGGCCTTACCTTGTAGAGTGACAGTGCCTGTTCTAAAGATCCTGTCAGAAGCTGCCTTTCTCTGACACTGTGTTGAAGAGGGAAGATGGATGCCTCTTTTGGGCCTATCTGGGAGACGGGATTTGTAGGGGCTACAATGTTTTCTGGGAAGTGAATTGGGATGCAAATCCCATCATTCGTCGGCCATCCTGCCCTAAACTCTATTTTGGGGCCTGTAATGTTATGGCCTGCTATTGTAACTTTAAAAGGCCAAATGGCAGGCAGCCGTTTTCTAAAAGCTGAGGGGGAGGAGAATACAGGAATCCATTTTGTTTTCACAGAGCCAAGTGGGGAGGGAATGTTGATGGTGCATTTTTCCCTCAGTGGGAAGAAATCCTGTTGTTTGAATGTAGAGGCCTGATTCTGGGATGCTGGCTTTTTCCCTCAGTGGGAAGAAATCCTGTTGTTTGAATGTAGAGGCCTGGATTCTGGGATGCTGGCTAATCAGTGGCTATCAATGCCCTCTGTCTGGTGCCTTAGAATTTTGGAGTGGCGAGGCTGTCCAATCAAAGGACTTTATGCAAATAGCTGCCACATATCCGCCCTTCCGCCCTCCGCATACACACATACAAACATTCCGTTTTATAAAGGTATACAGATTTCCAACATTTCTACCCCGCCCTTCTCAACCCCCGAGGAGGGACTCAGAGCGGCCTAACAAAAGGCAGCAATTCCATGCCAACACAATATAAATACAGTATAAAACCAAAAACATTGAGCATTAAAATACATTAAAATACAATTAACATTAACACATCATACACATTCACCTAAGTTAAAAACAGTGTTCCGTCCATTACAGGAGCATTGAGCCATATCCATCATCTTGCCATTACAAATCCAGTCCAAAGTGCTGCATTGTGCTAATGTGCAAATGCCTGGTCCCACAGCCAAGATTTCACTTTTTTCCTGAATGCTAGTAGGGATGGGGTTGATCGTATGTCGCTTGGAAGCTCATTCCACAGATGGGGAGCCACTACCGAGAAGGCCCTCTCTCTCGTCCCCACCAACCGCATTTGAGAAGTTGGCGGGAGCGAGAGCAAAGCCTTCCCGGCTGATCTTAAATTATGAGGTGGGACGTAGCAGCAGATGTGTTCGGACAAGTAAGCTGGGCCAGAACCGTATAGAGCTTTAAAGGTCAAAACCAGCACTTTGAATTGAGCTCGGAAGTGGACAGGCAGCCAGTGGAGCTGACACAACAGGGGCGGGGGGGTGGTATGCTCCCTGTATGTAGCTCCAGTTAGTAATCTGGATGCCGCCCATTGGACTAGTTGCAATTTCTGAACTGTCTTCAAAGGCAGCCCCACGTAGAGTGTGTTGCAGTAATCTATTCGGGATGTGACCAGAGCGTGGACCACCGTAGCCAGATCAGACTTCCCAAGGTACGGGCGCAGCTGGCTGTAAAGAGGCTATTCAAATGAACCAGCTGGACAGGGTGGACCCTCTTTTACTGATCCCACCGCTGCCACTAATTTGTAACGATAAGGTCACTACGTATCTGACATAATGTAAAGGGTGTTGTATAACTTTAATTTAAGGATCCCTTAAATATGAAGAGATTAGCCACCAGATTGTGAGAACTGTTGTTGTTATCAGTCATCTAGGAGGGTCTGTCACCAGTTATTGTGGGACTTCAAACTGTGTAACAAGACAGGTTAAAAACACTTTCCTGTCTTGCTTTACTCTGAGGCTTGACTTTTAAAATACGGAACAGAGAGAGATTGTTGATGAAAAGAACAATAACAGTTTATTTATAGCTTGGCACAAAGCGTGATGGATACGTTATAACTTCTTAGAGGCTCAACTCATCATGGTTACGTTGGTATTGTAGAAGATACAAAGTTTAAGATGTTTGACTGTTACTATTACTCAGTTAGATCAGTATGTAACTATCTCACACACAGACCTTCTTTCCTCCTATAGGCACCTTGCCTATCTCTAGCCCTCAGGCTCTATACAAACAGACTGGCTCGCAAGCTCAGCCTACTAGAACTGTCTCTCTACAGCTCCAAAACCAGACTGCCCTCAGAACCTGCTCTCTCCTAGAGCTGGGCTGACAGTTAAACTGTCAAAATTCAAACTTCCCCAGAATTCTATTCTTGGCTGTGGCAGAAAGCTGTTGACTCCTCCCACCTCTGCCTTACAGCCATGTTGCTATGACAACTCTTCCCCAAGGTGGGCCTTCACTGAAGAAGTGCACCTTCCCTAAACATCTAAACATCTCAATCCTCAATACTATAATAAAAAATAAACACTTCTGCACATAGGCGCACGAGTCTTAACTGTGCAAAAGCTCCCCTGGCCACCGCCGAGACCTTGGGTTCCAAGGCTCAGCGATGAGTCCAGGATCACGCCCAGGCTGCGAACCTGCGTTTTCAGGGAGAGTGTAACCCCATCCAACACAGGCTGTAGCCCTATGCCCTGTTCGGCCTTTCGACTGACCAGGAGGACCTTTAGTCACCAGCCCTCTGTAGATGTTATGCCCTTCTTCCCTTTCTCTCTAGTTAAAGGGAAAGATAGGGTTACATGCAGAGCAAAGCGTCTTGGAGCATGGTCAAGACGTTTGCTCTAAGTGGAAGAGCAGAATTGCTACTGCTGGCAGCAAAGAGATTTACATTCATTTCTATACAGGCCAAAGGACATTTTCTCTACTGGGAGGGGTGGAGTAAATACTTCTGTCACTCTGTGCAAATAAAGGTTGCAAGTCAACATCTGCACATAACAATGAACGGCTGCAAAACTTTAAAAAGGCAGATTCCATGGAAACAGAGGGTGCAGAGGCATAACCGCCAGGCATCTTATGTATCCAACTCTTTCAAGATCCTGGCAACCCGAAATGGGATTTCTCAAAGGCATGGGCATGCTCTTTTAATTCTAAATTTATTCCAAGACTAAAAAGCACTTTACGTGAAAAGGTAGACTGGGGAAAACCAGTGGGACTCGTAAAGAACTAAGTGCAAACTGTACAGACAAAAAAAAAGGATAGGATGTATCTTTCAAAAACAAATCCATTAATGGGCCTGCGCCTTATCCAAAAGTCTTCATCTGATTTGCAGGTGTCAGTTGTGTCCAATCAGAGTACCAATGCCTTGAAATGCATTTCAAATGGTTTGCAGGAAGACTCACGGGCACTTTATTAACTTAACAAAAATCTGGACTTATCCATTGGTTTTGAAATTACATGCATTTCTAATCAGATCCTACTTTGAATGGATCACAAAAATACTGCCCCACACTTGCTATTCCTAATGAAAGGGCATTACCTGTACTGTGTGGAAGGAAGCTCTGCTCTCCTAAAATCTTGAGTGATGAATGACCTGGGGAAAAGTCATTCACCTTCTGTTGGTCGACATCAGCATTTGTGTTTCCCTAGTAAGCAATTCTGTGTTGACAATGAAATTTATAGAGAAGCCTACCACCTAGTTTTAATGTGCCACAAGAGTAAGAAAATGCAAGGGGAGGTTTCACGGGTTGCAATGTCAGGTTACTTACAAAAACGCCCATAAAATGCCATATAACACCAACTTTGCAACATTTGCATTGGCTTCCTACTGAAGATAAGATGATGATCCTGACCAGGGGTGCTCAGAATGGTGATCGGGATCACCAGGGTGATCTTTGGGCTTCATCCTGGTGATCTTCAAGCCCCTGACCAGGTTTTTTGCAGTTTGTCCTCTTCTTGCGCCCCTGCACGCTGCAAAGAAGTCCTCCGTCATTGCTCCTCCCTGCTCGCGCGCCACCTCCAAAAGCTCCAGAGTCCAAGAGGCAGAATGGGCCCCCTCTTTTGGATTCCTCCTCCTCCCTCCGTCCTTCTCCAGCCACTCAGAGTCGTAGGAGACCAAAGGGGCAGGCCTGGATGACGCGATGCATGGCTGCCCCGCACGCATGCGCAAAAGCACCCATTTTGCCTCTCGGACTTCTCATGAGCTCTTGGAGGCAGCACACATGCTGGTGGCGTGGAAATAGGAGCAATGACGGAGGAGAAGAAGGACGTTTTGGGGTCATTTCCTTATCGCATCTCAAAGGTCGGTCTTTTTACTTTGGGGTGGGTGCTTGATTGTTCTGTGGCATGTCTCTTTGTTTATTTTTAATGTTTAAAATGGCCTTTTAGCTCCAAAGCCTCTCTGCTTGCTTTGTTCCTTGAGAAATATATGTTGGGGAATATGGAAATGTGGGAGAAATGGGGTGGTTGGATGTATTTTTGCATGCCCCTTTGTTTACCTTGCTGAGTATTAAATGGCCTTGCAGTTCAAAAGCTCTCTTCTTACTTTCTGGCTGATAATATGTGTGGTAATATGGCAGTGTGGGAGAAATGGGGTGGTTGGATGTATTTATGCATGCCCCTTTGTTTACCTTGCTGAGTATTAAATGGCCTTGCAGTTCAACAGTCTCTCTTCTTACTTTCTGGCTGATAATATGTGTGGTAATATGGCAGTGTGGGAGAAATGGGGTGGTTGGATGTATTTTGATGCTCTGTTTTATATTGTTGTTATTAAATTGAAATGTTGATGTTTTCTAACTTCATTTTATGTAAACTTCCCCGAGCCTGCTGGAAGGAGCGGTACATAAAAATGAATAATAAATATAAATAAATAAATAAGAAAATAGTTATACGTGTTACATTTCTGGGTAGGTGATCTTTGGGACTTGGTTTTTAAATCAGTAGCTCCCATGCTGAAAAAGTGTGAGCACCCCTGGTCCTGACCTTCAAGGCATTGTATAGTCAGGGGCCGATGTACCTTAGAGACCGTCTTGCTCCTCTTCACCACCAGTGGTTGCCACGGCCCTCTCAACGTAATCTGCTCCACATACCAGGTCCTAGAGAAGTGCGTCTCGAAAACCCGAGGTGTAGGGCCTGTTCTATCTCTGCCCCTATGCTGTGGAATTCATTGCCTCCCTACTTGAGAGCCATGCGCAACTTATTTATTTATTTACTTTATTTATATTCCGCTCTTCTCACCCCGAAGGGGACTCAGAGCGGATTACAGATACACATTTTTAGCAAATAATTCCTGCTGTTTTTACAAACACACATATAAACAAACAAAGGCGAACTCTGGCCACCAGGGGGGAGCTGATGCACTCTTCATCTCTCAGCGTGCCTTGTTGTTGCTTCCACATTCCTCAGCGTTCCTGGAATTCTTTAATGGCCTCATAAATCAGTCAAAATTTGCCTCCCACTTAATGTCGTACCTTAATCTCCTACTTGACAGATGCAACTGTCTTTCGGGCTGCAAAGGTTGACAGCAGGCTACACTTAAAGGTCAAGCACCCACCTCAACCCAGGAAGGCTCAAACTCATGACCTACTGGTCAAAGAGATCTTATGCAGCTGACACTTAGACAGCTGCGCCACATTCACTTACGAACTTTTGCCCAAGCACTCAAGACTTGGCTTTTTACTAGAGCGTTCGATTTGTAACCTGATTTTAATATTTGTAGTCTAAAGTTTTCTATTTCCAGTTTTTTATGTAAATCGCCCAGAGCATCCTGGATGGAGGGCGATTAACAAATAATAAAGTGATGATGATGATGTCTTTCCATCAAAGAAAACAAGCTCCCAATAGAGTTTACTACAATTGAAAACATACTATAATCTCGTGCCAATAAGCAAACTCAGAGAGTGATTCACGTGGCATGCGCTCTTCACTATTACAATGCAACTAGATACAAGTCTGTCCAATTTGATGGATAGAGAAGACATGAAAAGCAAAATAGCCCCTCCAATTCTCTTTTATCTCATTTCCACCCATATATATTTCACCAACTTGTTTCCTCCCTTAGAATGTAATATCGTGCTTCTTAATCATTTTTAAATCTGCTTCTATGGAACACGCTCCCGGCGGAGGTAAGGTCGGTTACCTCCCTCCTGGCTTTCCGGAAGAAACTGAAGACATGTTTCTGGGACCCGGCGTTTGGACAGATGTAAGGCAGCATGTTAAAGGGACAATCTGGAATGACAAGACGATCGATGAGACTGGTCTACTGTTTTAATTGATGGATTTGTATGGTTTTTAATTATGTATTGTTTTTAACTTTGATATCTTTTTATCTATGATTTTATTAAGGTATTATGTGTAATAGCCTCTTGACGGGGCTTATTGTAAGCCATCTGTGACTAACTGGGCCGGGGAGATAGCACAGTGGTAACACAGCTGTGCTTGCAGCCTGAAGGTTGCTGGTTCAATTCCCGAGCTGGCTTGGATGACCAGCTAATAACAATATATGAGCCTAGTCCACTGCCCACCCAAGCAGTTCAAACACCAATGGGGACCATTATATAAATAATGGGGAAGGGCTTTTTACAGACCTACTTTCTCTTCGGCATCGAGTATTTATGCCACAGCGGAATAGGCAACAGAAATATAGAAGTTTAATTCCCTATTCGGCCCAATAAACTCCAGTCTCTGTTCGTGTGAATAATGACACTCTGATTCAATTCACAAGGTAAAAATATAAATATAAAGACAAAGCATCGAATCCCTTTTTGTCTAAGCCAGTGTTTCCTAACCTTTTTGAGCCACACACTTTTAACATTAAAAATCCAGGGGCACACCACCAACCAAAATGACACAAAATGACACTGTAACACAGTAAAGAATGGCTGGGGATGGTGACCTGATGGGAGCAGCTGCTGGAGTGCCGAAGCTGGGGGAGGAGCCAGGCCACATCATGCCCCTCCCCGCCCCCTCCCCCTGGCTTCAGTTCTCTCACAGCTTCGCCAGCCTTGAGGGGGCAGTGCCAAGCCAGCATTGTGTTGGCTCTGCCACCGCTGGTTTGGCACTGCCCCTCGAGGCTGGAGAAGCTGTGGGAGCGCTGAAGCTGGGAGGAGGGGGAGAGCCAGGCTGCTTCATGTCCCGCCCCTCCCGGCTCAGTACTCCCACAACTTCTCCAGCCTTGAGGGGACAGTGCCAAGTCAGCATTGTGCTGGCTCTGCCACCGCTGGCTTGGCACTGCCCCCTCAAGGCTGGCGAAGCTGTGGGAGTGCTGAAGCTGGGAGGAGGGGGCAGAGCCAGGCTGCGTCATCCCCCCCCCCCCGGCTTCAGCTCTCTCACAGAGGAGGAGCATGAGCGGTGGATGGGCTTCAGTAGGCGGGGCTCCTCCTCCACGCAGCTTCAACAAGCAAGGGGCGGGAGTCATGGCGGGAGTCATGGCGGATTGGAGGCTGGTTGGGGAACGGCTGAAGGAGGCGGCGCCCGGCCTTCCTCCTCCTCTCCCAAGCAGCAGGAGTTTGGCAGGAGGAGGGGGAAGGAAGGGGGCAGAGAGCTTTTTCGCGGCACACCTGATGAACACTCACGGCACACTAGTGTGCCATGGCACACTGGTTGAGAAACACTGGTCTAAACTACGATGGCAGGTCAATAAGTCTGTGACTTTGAATTTCCCGCCTCTAAACTGGAAGGGCGACACTGCTCCTGTCAACAGGCACTTGTCAGTTGACTCCTGTCAAAATTTGAACAAGCTGCGCCATTTAGTTTGTGTTTGACAGCCATTGATAGCAGACTACTGCGTGATTTGAGGAGAAAAAGGAAAAGAGTGAATTTTGTGTGCTCATTAAGCATTATTTTCTGCGGAAAAAACCCATCACTCAAACTAAGGCTAAGTTTGATAAATACTATGGGGACTCTGCACCATCAATTTCAATGGTAAAAAGTGGTTTACTGAATTTCGTTGTGGCTGTACAAGCACGGAAGATGCCGAACGTTCTGTTTCTACACCCGAAACAATTGAAAAAATTCACAATATGGTGTTGGCCGATCAGAGATTGACAGTGCGAGAGATTGTGGAAGCCATAGGCATCTCATGTGGCTCATTGGTTTCAATTTTAAAGGATCACTTGGGTATGAGAAAGCTTTCTGCAAGATGGGTGCCGCGTTTGCTCACAATCGACCACAAACACAATTGTGTGACAATTTCGCAGGAGTGTTTGGCGTTGTTCAACTGCAAGATGAACGGGTTTTTGCACCATTTCGTAACCGTGGACGAAACGTGGATCCACCACAACACGCCAAAGACCAAACAGCAGTCAAACAGTGGGTTTCTCGGGGTGAATCGGCGCCAAAGAAGGCCAAGGTGGGTTTGTCAGCCAATAAAGCCATGGCGACTGTTTTGTGTGTGTGTTTGTGTGTGTGTATATATATATATATATATATATATATATATATATGAAATAGCTATATATTTTCCTGTATTTGCTCTGTTTCTGCATAAAAGAAAAAAATTTCCATACAGTTCTCCCGTTCTACTTCTTTAGCAGCAGCTATTTCATCTCCACTATAAGAGCCAATAGCTCTTCCTTCCAAACAAGGCCTTGGGCCGCACATACACAGAGTATTCCCTGTCTGGAAAATATCACTAACTTTGGGATTAAGTTGCATTTTAACATTATACGGTGTGCATTATTCCAAGAACTTCCTATTTTACCTAAACCAGATCCCTCTTAAACCAACCCTAGGTTCAGCTGTCTGCCGCTATTCAAGTTCTTGTACAAAGAGTTGGGTCAAAATGATACAGCTCAAACTATTTTGGTCCCTAAATGCTTCAATTTTAGTGGGAAACCTAGCAGCAGAAGGGAAGAAGGAAAATGAAGTGTCACTGATCACCTGGGGGGCCGCAGGTGATCAGTGAGCGGGGGCGTGGCCACTCCCGGGGGCGTGGCCGGCCTCCTGCGCGGCCCGCCCATTTTCAGGAGGGTTTCCCTGGGTGACGTTAAGCGCCGCTCGCTTTCCACGCCAGCCTTCCAGGCTTCGGGGAGGGTTTTTGCCCGGCTCCTGTGTCTCTCTGAGCAGAGGGACACGGAGTTGGGCAAAAGTCCTGCCAGCCTGGATGGCTGGTGGAGGAAGCGAGAGCGCCCTTCGCTTTCCCCGCCAGCCTTCCAGGCTCGGGAGGGTTTTTGCCCGGCTCCTGTGTCTCTCTGAGCAGAGGGACACGGGAGTTGGGCGAAAACTCCCCTGCCAGCCTGGATGGCTGGTGGGAGAAGCGAGAAGCGCCGCTCGCTTTCCCTGCCAGCCTTCCAGGCTTCGGGGAGGGTTTTTGCCCGGCTCCTGTGTCTCTCTGAGCAGAGGGACACGGGAGTTGGGCAAAAAGTCCCCTGCCAGCCTGGATGGCTGGTGGGGGAAGCGAGAAGAGCCGGGCGCTTTCCTGCCAGCCTTCCAGGCTTCGGGAGGGTTTTTGCCCGGCTCCTGTGTCTCTCTGAGCAGAGGGACACGGAGTTGAGCAAAGTCCCCTGCCAGCCTGGATGGCTGGTGGGGAAGCGAGAAGAGCCGCCGCTTTCCTTGCCAGCCTTCCAGGCTTCGGGGGAGGGTTTTTGCCCGGCTCCTGTGTTTCTCTGAGCAGAGGGACACGGGAGTTGGGCGAAAAGTCCCTGCCAGCCTGGATGGCTGGTGGGGGAAGCTTGAAGCGCCGCCGCTTTCCTGCCAGCCTTCCAGGCTTCGGGAGGTTTTGCCCGGCTCCTGTGTCTCTCTGAGCAGAGGGACACGGGAGTTGGGCAAAAAGTCCCCTGCCAGCCTGGATGGCTGGTGGGGGAAGCGAGAAGCGCCGCCGCTTTCCCTGCCAGCCTTCCAGGCTTCGGGGAGGTTTTTGCCCGGCTCCTGTGTTTCTCTGAGCAGAGGGACACGGGAGTTGGGCGAAAAGTCCCCTGCCAGCCTGGATGGCTGGTAGGGGAAGCGAGAAGCGCCGCTCGCTTTCCCCGCCAGCCTTCCAGGTTTGGGGAAGGGTTTTCGCCCGGCACTCGCGTCTCGAGTGCCGGGTGAAAACCCTTCCCCAAACCTGGAAGGCTCGTGGGGGAAGTGAGCGCTGCTTCTCGCTTCCCCCGCCAGCCATCCAGGCTGGCGAGGGAGTTTCGCCGCTGCCGTGATGCCTTGAAGGGAGGGAGGCGCTGCGGGGACCCTCCTCCCTTCCAAGGCATTGGCCCGGAGAGAGAGGGAAGAAGAGGGCGGTGCAGGGAGGAGGAGCTAGCTCTCTTCTTCCTCCCTCACCGCCCCTTGTCCCTTTCTCGCCGGCGCTGATGCAAACCGGTTTGCATCGGCGCCGGCGAGAGAGGGAAAGAGGCGGTGCAGGGAGGAGGAGCTGGCTCACTTCCTCCTCCCTGCCCGCCTCCCCCAGGCCGCCATTTAAATTTTTTAAAAATAAAAATAAAAATGGCGGCCGGGGGCATAGCTGGGGCCGCAGCCAACAGGCTGGGGGGCCGTGTACGGCCCCAGGGCCGCCAGTTGGACAGCCCTGATCTAGAATATGTGGCTGTAGTTCATGGATAAATTATGACTCACTGATCCTGATTCTCACTATCCATTTCTTCCTATAAATCAGGGCTGCTCATTAGGTCGATTGTGATCGACCAGTCAAAGGTTAAACAATCAAAACATACAAACCAGATTAATACATCATTAAACATCCACCTGCAAGCAAATATACACACAATACAAAAGCACTGCTGAAGAGACTATTCAGGAAGGGAGAACCTGGGGCCCTTCAACACAGCCATATAACCCTGAATATCAAGGTAGATAATTCACAATATCTGCTTTGAACTGGGTTATCTGAGTCTACACTGCCATATATTCCAATTCAATTTGGATTTTATACAACTGTGTGGAAGTGGCCACATTCTCCCTCATTTCATATACTCTTGCGAGCAAACTATCTACAAAAACACATTAGATTTCCCATTCAATCCCCTCCAAAGGATAATCTATTATATAAATGGGTTCACGTCATGTGATGTATACCTCAAACAAAGAAACCATACAACGCAGAAACACAATACTTGCCAACAGAAATAGGCCTCAAGCAAGGAGTACGTTTGTAGCAAAGAAACTTTCCCCCAAAACCTAAAAGGCCCCCAAAACAACGAGTAAAAATAAAACTACATTTACCAGCATCCTCCGGGGCAGCCAAAGACTCACCCAGCCTCTACATTCTGAACAACATGATTGGCTGCCAATAAGGGCGGATTTGCATAACTGCTGCACTGGCCAGCCAACATGAAAATTCCGATCCATAATAAACTGCCAATCCCCAACACAAACACCCAAATCACTTCCAACCGAAAAATCACAGACCACGCCCAAAATTGACAGTAAGGCTTCATTAACTTGATTTCCCTAACTAGCCCTCACTTACTGGGAAGCTGTTTACGCTCTAAATTGACAGTAAGACTTCATTAACTTGATTTCCCTAACTAGCCGTCACTTACTGGGAAGCTGTTTACGCTCTGAATTGACAGTAAGGCTTCATTAACTTGATTCTCCCCACTAGGCCTCAGCTCATTGGACATTGTGTATGGCCTGAATTGACAGTAAGGCTTCATTAACTTGCTGTTCCTAACTAGGCCTCAGCTCATGGGACATTGTGTATGGCCTGAATTTACAGTAACCTACCTTGGCACACAGAGCCCCGACCATGCATGATGGGACTTGAAGTACCAACATGGAAAATGGGATTTGTAGTACTTCAAAACCCATCATTCCCCACAGACCACTGTGGCCCAGAACCAATACCAATAAAGACCCAACTTGGCACACCATGCCCCCCATGACCCACACTCCATCCAACTGCAGTTTAGAGGAGGGCACACAGTGGATGATTGGTCTTTCTCACGTCTCCTAAAAAGGGCACAGCAACGCGTGCCGGGTACAGCTAGTGACCCTATACAAACCATTTTCTGACCTTCCCACAGCATGAGAAGAGGGAAGGAACATCCTGGCGGAAAATAATACATTCAGGTCAACAAAGATGCAAATATTCCAACGGTAACAGAAGCAAAATAATCCTTTCCAAAAAGGAGCTTTTTTGTATTTCCATGCATCATGTATTATGTCATACAAGAAACAATTTAAAATACTACAGCAACAACTGTGTATGGGGGGGGAGCACTTCCCAAAAGGATCGAAGAGCTGGAATTAGGGACATTAAGGCAGAAACAAAGCTTTTTTATAGAATAAGATCCAAGAACAAGAAACAGGGTGATATGTATTTCCTACACTTTGCAATAATTGTAGTTATGATGCTGCTTTTCAGTGACACATTAGCATTTACTTGGTTATGAAAGCACAAAAGTGAGGAATTGTCTGCAATGGATGGACGGAAAGTATAATGGGAGATATTGTGTACCAAGTCCTTCAGGAAAAAAACCCAGCCTCTAGTATTAATATAATAATAATAATAATAATAACTTTATTTCTTGTGAGTCGCCCTCCACCGTTGGTGCTCCGGGCGACTTACATCAATTAAAAAACACAGATACATCAATTAAAAACGCGGGTACAGAGAACCATAAAGGGCCCAGCCTCCAGGTTAGCTAATCAATCCCCAAACGCCTGTAATACCAAAGAGAAAAGCAGAAACTTTATCTGCATGGAGGAGAGGGAATTCTCAAAGTAACAATGGGTAAGTCACTCTGGAAGATTTTTTGTCTAGAGCAGGGTCGGTAACCTATGGCTCGCGAGCCATATATGGCTCTTTGACGATTTCTTTTGGCTCTCAGGCACGACAGGCCAAAAACACCCAAATAAAAAGGCCGGATGCCGGGCCACAGGCCCTTCCCTGCCCAAGGAGTTGCTGTAAAGTGGCCTTGGGCCACAGAAAATGCTGCATGGTGGGCCCCACTGGGCCCGAAACCCACAGTCCTTCCCCCCGCGCGAGCCCTCCCCCCTAATAGAGACAGCCTGGAGCCGGCCTAAAACAGAGAGGCCGGATGCAGGGCAGGCCCCCACCGAACCCGCCTCAACGGCGGTGGAGTAGCTTAAAAAATGTGGGAGGAGAGCTTGCCCCCGTAGCGGAGACTGGCTTCGTGTGCGCCGTGCTCAGCCTCCCCGAGAAGCCCACACCATTTGCCCTTTAAGAATGGGCAGCTCCGTCCCGGGGACACTCTTGCACTTAAGCTCGGTCCAGGTGAGTTTCGCAGGAGAGGAAGGCTCGGATCTACTACCCTCTCTTTCTTTTCCCTCTTTGCTTCCTCCCAGCCCTTGCTTTCAGTGACTGGAGGGAAATGGCTGGGGGAGTTTGCCTGGCAGAGGAGCCCCTAAAGTTCGGGGAGGTGTTGGAAAGGAGGTGGGTTTGGAAGGAGGAAAGGGGGCTCCTTGCATTATTATATTATATGGCTCTCACGGAAATAAATTTTCAAATATCTGGCTCTCTGAGTCAAAAAGGTTAAATACAAACAAACAAACAAAGGAAAGTGTGAGGACTCACCCATTTTATGCTAGGCCGAGACCAGCTTAGCAGTTTGGCATCTATGGTAAACAGGATAGCCAGGAAAGGGGGAGTAGCTTGGATCCTTCTCAGGGAGAGAGAAGGAGTGGCTCAGAGCTGAGGGGAGAAGCCGAGCAGCTTAGGAGGGAGAAAAAGTGTAGCTTTTTCAGGAGTCTCTTGTCAGAGCTGAGAGAGAGAGGAGTCTCTTGACAGAGCTGAGAGTGAGCAGTCAGCAAGACAGGGTGTCTTAGAATAGCTGACAGAAAAAGTGCTGTGTGGAGCTGATAGGCAGGCAGTCACAGGCTTTTGGGATCTCTAGGGCTTAGAGATTAGCTCACATCTCTGGGAAGCCAGCTACAGGAAAACTCTAGGAGAGAGTTAGTAGCTAGGGTGCTTCTTGAAGACTGGGTGTTAGCTCAGGGAACTAACTGGTTTAGTTAGCTGAGGACTACTCACTACTAGTCATAGGATTAGAGTGAGGAAGTTTAGATAGACAAGTTTTGAACTGTCTAGTTTTGTAACTAAGTTGAGAAACCAATTTTCAGTAACCAATACGCTCTAGTACCATTCTGTATAACCGTTACGCATCTGTGCTTTTAAGATCTGCCTGTTAAGTTAATAAAGTTCTATCTGTTAAATTTTCAAGAGAAGCTTTCAGTGTGCCTCATTACCTCAGTGTGTGCCAGTTCCAGCCTTCCCACCGTCCCAGTCAAGGGGGAAAGATTTCTCACCTCGATAATCCTCTCAGTTTGTGTTTAGATTAGGAGCCTAGCTTAGCTATTATTTTAAAAGAAATCCAAAAGACCATTTTTTGGTTGGTGGCAGCGTTCCAAGTTTTATAGCCCAGGTCGTCACAGAAAGCATGCCAGAAACACATATTTTACATAGCCCAAAGCTACTCTTTTACATAGCCCAAAGCAAGATACGTCATCGACGTGCAAGATTAAGCTTGCTGTTGATGTAGAAAGTAAATATGGTACATGTGTCTTTAAGTTATATGCCGTTTGCCTATAAAGGTCTGTTCCTGGGCCCTTTGCTCCATACATCTGAGGAAGTAGATTTAGTCTACGAAAGCTTATGTTACCAAATTCATTCTTTCGGTTATAATGATCCCTTTGCATAAAATTAGGTTATATTATTTCTTTCAAACTTTAAAAAAAGAATCAGGACATACATAAAGGAAAAAGCCGGTTCAAATTTCATTCAAAACAGCTTTACACAAGGAGGTTTTGTATTTATAAAGCATGTTTGCACTTAGAGTTTGCAAAATCAACAAAATTCCCAAAGCATTAGGGAAATGCAAAGCATGTGTTTGAATACAGTAATACTCTTGTATGCCACAGCCAATATCCAGTAATGATATGTATGGTAATACCTTTAGATAGAAAATAAGGTTCTCTCTTGTCTCCACACATATTATCGAACTTTGCTTTTGAATAGGCAATTCCCTAGATAGCTGGCCCCAGCTAGGACCCAAAATCTTGTCCTCACACTTTACTACTGTTTTATATCCAAAACTATAATGACCCATTTTATATTGCTCTTATCCTGACTGCTGCCATGTGATCCATGCACTTTATCCACTAGCCCTTTCCTCTAAAATATTGTTGCACCAGTCCACCTACCCATGACAAGAAATTGAATTTCATTATTGGCTGTTGGGTTTTGATGCCTGTTTTATATATTGTTATACAGTTGTTGTTTATTGTGTTTTATATTGTTGTTATGTATTTTATGTGCTACATTTTAACTGTGTTGATCAGGCTTGGTCCCATGTAAGCTGTGCCGTCGCACCCGGTCTGTAAATATTTAGGGAAGGGTGGGGACATGCTCTCTCTCTATACTGGGGGATTGCTTCTTGCCTTCCTTTAGACCAGGGGTGGGCAATTATTTTTTTCCAAGGGGCCACATGAGAGCCAAAAAAGATTATGGAGGGCCGCACCTAAAGGGGGAACTACATTCAAATCTACTTTATTTATTTTTTTATTTACTATATTTACTAGTAGGCATGATAACAAATCGAAAAATGGCAATTCTAAAATCAAATGGGGGGGGGGATTTTTTTGATTAGTATATCAAAGACTTACAAAAAAATTCCCAAAATTTTCGGAAATGTAACTTAAGTACTAACGAAATTCGTTAGAAATTCGTATGCCAGAGCATGCGCTTTCCAGATGGTTTTGGCCTACAACTCCCAGAAATCCTAACAGCTGGTAAATTGGCTGGGATTTCTGGGAGTTGTAGGCCAAAACTTGAATAAACCACACTGAATTCTAGATGGGACTCTCCAAATAGGAAGGAGGGAGGGAAGGAGGAAGAGAGGGAGGAGGGTTTTTTCTATTCTTGGAAGCAGCAAAAGAAAAGGAGGAGGAGCCCCCCCCCCCCCTCGCTCCTCGCTGCCTCTCTCTCACCCCGATCCTGAGGAGCGAGGGCCCAAGTTTGCCCAGGCTGAGAGGAAAAGGAAGAGGCCTGAGGCTGTGAGGAATGGTGGGAGTTGAAGTCCAAAACACGTACCTGGAGGGCTGAAGCTGGCCCCTGCGATGGGGCAAGGCAGAGCAACGGGGAAGAGAAGCATCTGAGAGAGCGCCGGGAGAGAGAGAGAGCGCACGCTGTGTGTGTGAATCAGGCCCCTGCGATGGGGCATGCATGGCAGCAGAGCAACGGGGAAGAGAATGCGGGGGGGAAGCCTGGAGTGAGAGGAGAAGCGTGCGCGCGGGGGGGTGTGTGTGGAGCTGGCCCCTGCGATGGGGCATGCATGGCAGCGGAGCAACGGGGAAGAGAAGGGGGGGAAGCCTGAGAGAGAGGAGAAGGCGTGCGCGCGTGTGTGTGTGTGAATCAGGCCCCTGCGATGGGGCATGCATGGCAGCAGAGCAACGGGGAAGAGAAGGAGGGGAAGCCTGGAGAGAGAGGAGAGCGTGCGCGCGTGTGTGTGTGTGTGTGAATCAGGCCCCTGCGATGGGGCATGCATGGCAGCAGAGCAACGGGGAAGAGAAGGAGGGGGGGGAAGCCTGGAGAGAGAGGAGGAGAAGCGTGCACGTGTGTGTGTGTGAATCACTTTCCAGAATGCATTGCCTCTACCTAGCAGCAGCGTCACTTCCAGTTCCCCATAGAAATGCGGGAAAAAGAAGAAGCTGAATGAAGGTGGGAAGGAAATGAGGGGGAGAAGATAGGGAGAAGTGAGTAGTACAATAATTAATTAATTAATAATTAAGAATTTCTAACGATCCTAACGCAAATTGTTGGCCTCACGGACCGTAAAGGAAGTCTACTTCCTGGTTCGGGGCAGCGATCCGTAAAACAACAAAAGTCCCATTAATTACGGATTTCTAACGAATCAATTAGATTTCCGTTTCAATTTTAGCATGCCTATTTACTAGGCCTGAGAAAAAAGTTATGAAAATGATTCGTTTCGTAAGAAATTCGTAAGAAATGCTACTTTCGAGTATTTCCGCACCTGGAACGCCAACCAGGAAGTGGACTTTCTTTTCGAACTTGGGGCCAGGATTTTCTTAAGTGTCGTTATTAGGTCGTAAGGGGGCACCCTCCTTCTCTCTCACCACCCTCCCGCCTCCCTTGCCAATAAGTATTATGGCAAGGCCAGCCCTAAACTCGCTCCTTCTTTCGGCTGGAAGCCCGGAAAAATGTAAACAGAGAGGATTACTCAGAAGTAAATCTGCAATGGAGGGCACTTTGGATGAAGGGCCCTCCTTGTGGATTTACTTCTGAGTAAACCTCTCTGTTTACATTTTTTCCAGGCTTCCCTGCCTCTCCTGCCTGCCAGGATCTAAAGCATCAAAGAGTATTGGGGTGAGAAACCAACCTAATGTATAATAGAATGAAGGCTACTGTAAGTGCCTAATATTATAAGTAATCCAACTGGTCATACCTACATTCCATGCACATGCAATAATACAGCAGTAATAACAATAACAAGAGGTAAAATTCAAACCGAAGTATTCTGACTGGTCTCTCCTCATGCGGTGCAAACGGGCTCTTCTCTTATTAGCCGGGAAAATAGCCAGGAAAAGCCAGCGTTTGCTGCTTGGGTGCACACACATACATATTCTTGGGGGATTTGCTGCAGAATCCCGGGCTCATAGAGAAGATTCTGCAGCAAATCCCCCAAAGAATATGTATGTGTGTGCACCCAGCAGAAAACGCTGGCTTTTCCCCGGCTAATTTCCGGGCTCACAGAGAAGAGCCCGTTGCACCGCATGAGGCAGGGACCAGTCAGAATACTTCGGTTTGAATTTTACCTCTTCTTATACCCATTGTTATTACTGCTGTATTATTGCATGTGCATGGAATGTAGGTATATGACCAGCCTGGGCAAACTTGGGCCCTCGCTCCTCGGGATCGGGGGTGAGAGAGGCAGCAAGGAGCCGGGGGCTCCTCCTCCTTTTCTTTTGCTGCTTCCAAGAATAGAATACCCCTCCCTCCCTCCCTCCTTCCCTCCCTCCTTCCTATTTGGAGAGTCCCATCTAGAATTCAGTGTGATTTATTCAAGTTTTGCCTACAACTCCCAGAAATCCCAGCCAATTTACCAGCTGTTAGGATTTCTGGGAGTTGTAGGTCAAACTCATCTGGAAAATGCATGCGCTGGCATACGAACTACTAACGAATTTCGTTAGTAATTAAGTTACATTTTAGAAACTTTTAGAAACTTTTTTGTAAGTCTTCCTATAACTAATAAAAAAAAATCCCCCCCCCCATTAGATTTTCGATTTCCTATTTATGGGTTCTAAACCATGCCTAATATTTACTATATATTATACATCATTAATATTAACATATTAATATATCAAGAAATAGTCATATATTATTAGTATTAATATCGTAATTATGATATTATAGTGTATATATAGAGACATTTTAATATATTGAAATTATAATATAATATAACATTATAGACTGCTCCAGTGCATGTGTACTTTTTAAAAGCCCGAAACAGCTGATTTGCTGATCGCCCTGGCGACCCGGAAGATGATCAAGTCTTCCGGGTCGCCAGGGTGACCAGCCGCCACAGGTCGCCGACTGCTCCCACTGCAGGCCCAGATCGCCTCCCGGGATGGCAGGCACTCCAAAGCCGCCGCTCCTCCGATCGTTCTCCGGAGCGGCGGGTTGTCTGCCGACACAGGTCCCACAGCCCGCGATGGGATGGCAGCAGCAGCACCCCTTCCTCTTGGCCTCGCCCCCAATGCCCTTCTCCCTGGGCCAGTCAGAATCAGCCCCCAGGCCACATCTGGCCTGTGGGCCCTAGGATGCCCAGGGCTGCTTTAGAGGCTTCGGGCGCCCAAGGACCAAACTGGACACTATAGTTAACTCAAACAGGCTTTATTGTTCTTAACATGAGTTAACTTCACCCAGGCACTTTACTTGGTTCCCCAAAAGAAAAAGGAAATATTCTTTACAGTCTCTGTTGCTTAGGTCCAGGAAGCTTCAGCTGGATGGCTCTCCAAGTCCTCTCTTTCTTTATGGCCTCGAGGTAAGGACACTCGAAACCCCAGCCAGATGGCCTAAATTGAAGGCACAAAACCTTCCTCTGAATGCCACCTGAATGTTTGAAGGCGCTTGAGACTCCTCAGAGCTGCCCAAACGTCTGATATGCTGGGCTTTCTGTATGAGTCCCAAGGAAATTCAGTTTGGTGTTGAAAGATACCTTGATCAAGGCCTAGCCTAGCAAACCTTCAGGTACGTCCTCTTCTGGAGAAATCCTGGAAAGCTAAACAAAATGGCTTGATACTCAAAGTCCCTGGGGAAGGGGGTGGAACAAACTTAATTGGGCTCTGTAAACAATGATTGACGGGTACAGAGAACCAATCAATGCAACCAAACCTTTGCAAAACTGAGCAGGCTGCAGAAACACAATACAACAGTGCAAACCTTTTGGAACCTAAAGTTTTTTATACAAGTAGCGCTTGCTGCACCGTCACATAAGCTGCCCCGGGGTTGCACTCCCCCTGAAGACGCAGGTTCGCAGCTTGGGAGTTATCCTGGATTCATCGCTGAGCCTGGAACCCCAGGTCTCAGCGGTGGCCAGGGTAGCTTTTGCACAGTTAAGACTCGTGCGCCAGCTGCGCCCGTACCTTGGGAAGTCTGATCTGGCTACGGTCGTCCACGCTCTGGTCAGAAGAGATTACTGCAACGCACTCTACGTGGGGCTGCCTTTGAAGACAGTTCAGAAATTGCAGCTAGTCCAACGGGCGGCAGCCAGATTACTAACGGGAGCTACATACAGGGAGCATACCACCCCCCTGTTGTGTCAGCTCCACTGGCTGCCTGTCCAATTCCGAGCTCAATTCAAAGTGCTGGTTTTGACCTTTAAAGCTCTATACAGTTCTGGCCCAGCTTACTTGTCCGAACGCATCTGCTGCTACGTCCCACCTCGTAATTTAAGATCATCCGGGGAGGCCCTGCTCTCGCTCCCGCCAACTTCTCAAACGCGGTTGGTGGGGACGAGAGAGAGGGCCTTCTCGTGGTGGCTCCCCGTCTGTGGAACGCGCTTCCAAGCGACATACGATCAACCCTATCCCTCCTGGTATTCAGGAAAAAAGTGAAATCGTGGCTGTGGGACCAGGCTTTTGCACATGAGCACAATGCAGCACTTTGGATTAGAATTGTGATGGCAAGTTGATGGATATGGCTCAATGCTCATGTTGTGGATGGAACACTGTTTTTAACTTAAGTGTATGTGTATTATGTGTTAATGCTAACTGTATTTTAATGCTGAATGTCTATAGTTTTATATTGTATTTATATTGTGTATTGGCATCGAATTGTTGCCTTGTTGCCTTTTGTTAGGCTGCTCTGAGTCCCCCCTCGGGGGTTGAGAAGAGCGGGGTAGAAATGATGTAAATAAATAAATAAATAAATACTTTGAGCCTTTCCCTGCTCTCCCAGTTCTCTTTGGATCCACACTGTGGTCTCGGCTCACCCCCACTAAGAGTTCATAAAATCTTTTCTTCGTGCAACCTGACAATAGCCTAACTGAGCCTCCCTTCTTCAACCTTCCCTTGAACTAATAGGATTAATGTTCATTTGTGTGGTCTTGGACAGGCTGTGATTTATAGCTGCTGGCAAGGTTCCCTGGTATATCCCTTCCCAATGAACTCCAAACACCATCTTGTTCCTCTTGGGTCATCCAACCCCCACAAAAGCGCAGAGCATTATGCTCAAGTGTGCATTCCATTAACATATTTCCTGTTTGAGAAAGAAAGAACAAGCTACCTTTGAGTAAAGCTCACCCCCAGCATCCCCTCATCTTTCATCTCCCACGGCAGTCCCCTTCAAACAGTAGCTTGTATCTTCACATTTAACAATTGTACTACGATTTAAAGTAGTAAAATCACTTTATTTGTTTCAATTTGTCCCTTAGAAACGGCTCAAAATATAGCATTCATTACTATATATAACTAAAAATAATAATATAATGATAATCTTTGTTTATACCCCGCCACCATCCAGGCCCGGATTACCCATAAGGCCACCCTAGGCTATGGCCTCGGGCAGCACTTTTGGGGGGGGCAGCAGATCCGACCCCCCCCCCAATTTTTTAATCGCCCAATTTAAAAAAAAAATCAAAATTTTTTTAAAGGGCGCATCTGTGCCGCCCCTCCCTTTGCTCTGCTCCCCTCGGCTCTGCTTTAGGAGGGAGGGAGGATCGGCTCCGCCCCTGACTCCACCCCTCCTCACCGGCGCGGAGCCGATCCGCCCTTCCTCCTAAAGCCGGCCTGAAAAGGGCGTGACGACGCAAGGGAGATGGCACCGTACTCCAAAACTCTGGATGACCTCAACCAGCGTTTTCATGTAGATCAGGGCTGTCCAACATCTACCGGCCCAGGGGCCTGAATTCCGGTCACTGATGACCTGGGGGCCCGAAGGGTCTGCCCCGGCTCCGCCCCCGGCTCCGCCCCGCCCCCTGCCCCTCCCCCGGCTCCAATTTACTTACAATTCATAAGAGGCATCCATACAATCAAATATAATATTTTACTAAGGGGAAATGCAGGGTGGGAATTCATAAGAGGCATCCATACAATCAAATATAATCTTTTACTAAGGGGAAATGCAGGGAGGGAATACATAAGGGGCATCCATACACAATTACATAATAATAACATAAAGGTTAGCCTATCTTCCCAAACGCACAGGATCCAGGAGTAGCCGGACCATGAGCAGAGGCGACGACCGACCGAGGCAGCAGCCGAGAAGGTCCAAATCGCGTCTGCGTGGGCCGCAGGGATTAAGTAGCCAAGATTTCGGCAACAGGAGTATCGCGAGACTACGGAAGCCACACGGGATTTCGCTCTCAACGCAGGCGTGATCTCGCGTTGAGAGCGAAATCCCGTGTGGCTTCCGTAGTCTCGCGATACTTGCTCCGGAACCCGGAAGTGGGTAATTTTTAAAAATATTATTATGTAATTATTTTTTTTAAAAAAATTATTAAAAAGCTGAGGGGGGCGCAGGGAAGGGGCTGGGGGGCCTTATACGGCCCCCGGGCCGCCAGTTGGACAGCCCTGATGTAGATGTTAAATAGCAACAGCAGAGAGAGTGCATGCTCTAGTCTTCCTCCTTCAGTCAAGGAGACAGCACTAATGTGCATGCGTCATCTGGGAGCTCCCAGGTGACGCCCCTCAGTGGTTTCTCCCCTTGCCCTCTCTCTCTCGCTCACCCGTGGCGGGTCGCCTTGACCTTGCCGAAGCCTCTCACCGCCGCCTCTTCCTTCCCACCTCCAAGAACCCGCTGCCCTTGGAGGTGGGAAGGAAGAGGAAGAGTCGAGAGGCTATGGCAAAGCCAGGGCGACACGGCACGGGTGAGCAAGAGGGTGAAGGGGAGAAACCGCTGAGAGGCGGTTGAAGAGGGTGTGGCCTAGCACCAGGGGGCGTGGCCATACTCTGCCAGACTGCCAGATCCGCTTTTGATCAGAATAGGACAGGGCTGTCCAACTGGCGGCCCAGGGGCCGTATACGGCCCCCCAGCCCCTTCCCTACGGCCCCCTAAGCTTTTTAATAAAAAAAAAATTGAAAAATAAAATAAATAATAAAAATTTTTAAAAACCCTACTTCCGGGTTCGGAGCAAGTATCGCGAGAATACGCAATCCAAACGGGATTTCGCTGTCAACGCGAGATCACGCCGGCGTTGACAGCACAATGCCGTGTGGATTGCGTATTCTCGCGACTCTTTTGGCTACTCTACTACTGGATCGCTGAGGCCCACAGACGCGATTAGGACCTTCTTCGACTCAGTTGGTCGTCGCTCTCTCTCGTCGTCCAGGCACTCCTGGATCCTGCGCATTTGGAAAAGGTAGGCCGGAGCAGGGGGCTCCTCAGGGGGGCTCCTCATTCCCTCCCCCCATCTCCCCTCATGTATTAAATATAAAATTAAATATATTTAAAGATGAAATAAGGGGAGATGGGAGGAGGGAGGATGGAATTAAATATATTTAATATTAAATAAAAATAAGGGGAGAGGGGAGGATGGAATTAAATATATTAAATATTAAATAAAAATAAGGGGAGAGGGGAGGATGGAATTAAATATATTTAATATTAAATTAAAATAAGGGGTGGGCGCCGGGAGGGCGTAGCCGGGGGTGGGAAGGGGGCGGGGGCAGATCCTACGGCCCCCCAGGTCATCAGTGACCGGCATTCAGGCCCCTGGGCCGGTAGAAGTTGGACAGCCCTGGAATAGGAGAATTCAGTCTTAAAATATTTTATGGTTCTCGCTGAAATAAATTTCCAAATATTTTGCTTTCATGGCTCTCTGAGTCAAAAAGGTTCCCGACCCCTGCCCTAAGGCAAACCTATCACAGAGCTTTCTGAAGCTGAGACTGGATGATTATCCCAAGCTCACCAAATGGGCTTCCACAGCCAAGTGGAGAATTGAACCCTGGTCTCCAAAACCAAAGTCCAACATTCAAACCACTACACCATACTGGCTCTCACGGCACATTTTGCATCTCCTTAAATTTATTCTGCTTTGTTTCTATTTTATTATTCCTCACTTTAAAAGAAAGCCCAATTTTAGTAATAACTCTGATACAAAAGGAAGACATGCTGAAGAAAGCTGTTTGGGCAACCGTCTAGCTCCAAATGGGTCTCCGAAGTGCACTGTGCCCCCCTTCCCTGTTGACGTCATGGCACGGTGGGAGTCCAAAGCCTCTCAAAAGGTCACCAGCAATGATGGATAACTAGTGGGGTGAGGCCATGAAACTGTGGGTGTTGCTCCCTGAGTGGAGGAGACTTGACAAGACCTCAAAAAGAAAGTGTCAGAACTAGAAGTGGAGACAAAGGAAAGGGGAAAGAAAAAGGTCTGCCTGGAGGCTGATGAAGGAAATAATGCTTTGGTCAAGTATTCATTTTGCATCTTCCCCCAAAGAGGTCTTGTTTCCCCCATTTTATTGATCTTTTCTTTGAGCTCATTAAGCTCTCCAATGGGTCTTTTTCCATCTGAAAAGAGAGTTGCCCCTCTTTTGGTTCCCTCGGCAGCATCCTGAACATTCACAAAGTGAAAAGCATTCCCTGCTGAGTATAAACCATGAAATGGTGTTGGAAATAAAGCTTTTGATTAAACCTGACAATTTTGAGCTTCTCAGGCCATCCCACCTCCCACCCCGCAAGCCAAAAGATGACATCATGCAACACGCCAATAGAGCGGGAAGGGGGAAACAAGAGTCAAGGAGAAAAGAAAACTCGACCATTTAGTTAATGAACAAAATAATGAACTCTGAAGGCAGGTTTTCAAATCGCAACACCTAAAACTTCCAAACTTATATGGACACAGATTGTGTTCTGTATTTACATTTACGTGTTAGACAAGTTTGAGTCAAACTAAGGCAGACCGTTAAGTCTGCTTTGTATACACTATACCAGTGATTTTCAACCTTTTTTTGAGCTGCGGCACATTTCTTACATTTACAAAGTCCTGGGGCACACCACCAACCAAAATGACACAAAATGACACTCTAACACAGTAATACATATAGTTAATATGTTTTTTTAATGTATTTATATACTCACTTAGCTGGCAGTATTAATGTTTCTGCCACAGTGTGGGACTTTTTTAATTTAGCTACGAGATCAGCGAAGCGGTAGCTAGCTTTGAGGGCTCTCTCGTTTACCTCTGTGGTTTTTCTGAAAGAATTTGCCTGTTTCTCATTGTTTGTACATAAGCGTACAAAATAGTCCGTCGGCTTGTTTTGAACGGAAGGGTGTTTCGTTTGGAGATGGTGTTTAAACTTGCTTGGCAGCATGGCGCTATTGGACAGCTTCTCACCACACACCAAGCACTGTAGCACAGCAGTTCTCGTTTGTGCCAGGGGGCCAGGGATCAGGACCGGGGGTTCCATTAGCATTAGGGCCTGCACCAGCAGAGATAGATTCGGAAGAGGATTTGGAAGGGTTAGCTGAAGAAGAGTTTCCCATCACTGGGCCTCTTTCTCCCACCAAAAGTTTGGCATGGGATGAAGGTTGGCCGGAACCCTATGAAGACATAGATAACCAGGTGCAAATGGAAAGTTCTGATAGCAAAAGTTATGAACGGCCGGGGGGGAGAGGCTCGCAGGATCCTGTGAGCGAAAACATGGAAGAGAGCGGCTGGGAAGATTCTAGGGAGGAGAGCTCTCATGGAGATAGAGACCCAGGTGCTGGGAGACAAGGTCAAACCTTTGATAGGAGAAAAAGCATCGAGTCCAGCAGAAGGGGGTGGTATCACAGCCTAGACAGGCCGAGGTCCGACAACAGAGATTGGAGACGACGAAGCCTAGATCGTCGGGGACCTCGGCCGAAAGATTAAGTATAGGGTCCGTGGAACCAATCCCAGTGCTTCGGCCACGTCTCTTCTGAGTAGACGTGTAGCGAAGTGGGTTCTCGGAACCAAGCCTTGCCTTGCATCTTGTATCTTGTTCTGTTCCTGAATCCGCATTGCTTGCGGAGCCCTGCCTTGCACCTTGTACCTTGTTTTGTTCCTGAATCCGCATTGCTCGCGGAACTTTGCCAAGCCTTTTGGATTACTTTACCAAGTTGCTTTTGGACTCTTCATTGCTACAGCCTTTGGATTGCTTTTGCTATTCTTATGGACAATACTTCCTTTGAACTGTTTATTCATCTAATAAAGTAGTTAGCCTTCAGTCCGTCTCTGTGTGTGTGATTAAGGGGCCGGTCAAGTCCGTGCATCATGACAAGCACAGTGGAGTCGGTGCCGTCACATCCCCAGTGAAAGTGAATCCAAATGAAAGACAGCTTTCGCTGTATTGCCTCGAGCTCACCGTCTTTTCTTTCTTCTTTTGTCCACCACTCATATTAGGGCCTTCATCTGTGTCATAATTTTGTCCAGGGCCCTGTTTGGCATTTGCATTTTCCCTTCTCAAAAACTTCTCCATCACTGTCACTCGCTTGTCTTGCTGTGATCCCAAATTGCCACTGTCACTTCACGCGCAGCTGCAGCACTAACTCTAACTTTGTTTACTTAGCCGCGTCTGAGCGAATCCAAGATGGCGTGACCATAGCACTCTCGCGTCGCTTCTTAGGTGACGTGAGAGTGCTATGGTTCCATTTCTTAAAGGGACAGATGCACCTTATAGTTTACATATGAAAGAAACTCGAAAATAATTTCCCACGACACACTAGTGTTCCGCAGCACACAGGTTGAAAATCACTGCACTATACAACACGAAAAACAATATACTATTTAAACCCTAAAACATACAAACATTAAAATAAGATTAAACGTTGAAACTATGAAAAATAAACATTTAAAACCAGTTAAAACCTGGAGGCAAATGTTGAATGAGTTAGAACAGTGGTTCTCAACCTTTCTAATGCCGTGACACCTAAATAATGTTCCTCATGTTGTGGCGACCCCCAACCATATTTTCGTTGCTACTTCATAACAGTAATTTTGCTACTCTTTTGAAGCATAATGGAAATATCTGATATGCAGGATGTATTTTCATTGTTATAAATTGAACATAATTAAAGCATAGTGATTGACCACAAAAACAATATGCTTGGGGAGTATGGACAGTACCTTCAACCAATTCAGCTCTGACTTCCACAGACCACTCAAACCCCCACAAATTATAGACCTGGAACAAACTTGGCACAAAGAACCCCAATGACCAACAGAAAATACTGGAGGGGGTTGGGAGAAATTGACAATGATTTACGGGAGATGTAGTTCACCTACATACGGAGAGCACTGTGAATCCAAACGACTGTGCACTTAGACCAAACTTGGCACAAATACTCAATATGCTCAAATTTGAACACTGGTGGAGTTTGGGGAAAACAGATCTTGACATTTGGGAAGGGCATGGGGGACGGACAGAAAGGCTGCCCAAATGGCAAGGTGAACCTTCTTCCCGCGCGCACCTTTTCCTGCAAGCTCCTCCTCTTGACACCCCACAGTCCAGTGGGAAGAGCAGGAGGAGGAGCTGACCAGGAGTGCTAGCTTATTGAAAATCCAATAAATTGAAAATCCAATAATATCCACTATTAGATCTTTGGGGGAATTTTGATCAGCTCCTGATTTCATCATCCAGGGAATTTGACAGGATAAGCCACAGGGGTCGGGAACCTTTTTGACTCAGAGAGCCATCAAAGCAAAATATTTGGAAATTTATTTCAGTGAGAGCAATATAATATATATATATATATAAAGACTGAATTCAACTAAATGTGAGTATATACGTACATACTATGAGAAAAGGATTCCCCCGGCAGACAGGCGGAACCCCCCCTCGCTTTGGAGGCCCCCCACTACTAGTCAATACTTGGATCTCATCCCCTGCCACACGGACACGGACACACGCACACAGGGGGACACCATGAGCCCCTTGGAGCAATAGGCCACGGCCCTCTCAGGCTCACGTCATGGGCACGTGGAGTGGGCAAGGCCGCGTGGAGCAGAGGCCCACGGAGGTGGGTTCCAACCAGGCATGTAGCCGGGGCTAGGGGGCTTCAGCCCCGAAATTCTTAGGGTGGTGGAAAAGGCCTTACTGGTACATTATTTAAACTGTTATGTTTATTCATATCATGATCTGATCACCATGCTCATTATATCCCACATTAATGGGGTTATTGGGATAAGAATACAAAAGATTTGCTAGGGTAGACCCTCTTCCACCCAGTCTCAGCCCCCGAACGAAACTCAGCCCCCTCCGAAACAAAATCCTGGCTACGGCCCTGGTTCCAACAGGCCAAGAGGCCAGCTGACTGACTGACTGAGTTCCACAAGAAGGGTTGCTGCTGCCGGGACCAGGTTGCCGGGAACGCTTCCCCTTCCAGGCCTGCCTCCGCACTCCATGGCCCTGACTCGGAATGACACAAAAAGGCGCCGGGCTTCTCCCCTCAGCTTAGTCTCACCCACCATCCTTCCTTCAGCTGTTTCCCACCCATTTTGAGGGCCAATCAGGTTAAGCCTTTGTCAATTTGGTTAGTGGAAGGAGTCATCCTTTTCCTTTTAAGGTTGTGGGCAGACTACAACTCCCATTGTGCCAGATTAACTCCCGGAAGCACCCTCAGTGTAGGGCGGATGAGCTCCAGACACATCCTGTGAGCCAGATGCAATCATCAAAAGAGCCACGCCTGGCTCGCGAGCCATAGGTTCCCAACCCCTGGGATAAGGGAACAATCACCATCAGAATGGCTTTCTCCAGTCTACCCCTCTAGTTCAGTTGTTCCCTTCTTTTGTGTCTATATTCCTGCTCTTTCCCTTTTTCAGCATTGAGATATACCTCCTCTAGAAACTTCCAACACTACCATGACATGCATACATCCAACTGGACTCTCTTCATTTTTTCATCTTAGTAAGAGATTTCCCTGAGCCTCTTCCAATACTGATGCCAACGAATAGCTGCTGTTATTGTTGTTGTCATTCTGTCTTTTCTCAAAATGGTTTCTCAAAATACAGCTTAAAACTTGATATAATGCATTTTTTTAAAAAAAATATAAAGTTATCTATGGACTTCAAAGCGGTTCAAAACATAACCATGAAAAAGAACAATTTAGGGCCCTTTCACACAGCCATATAATCCAGAATAGTGTTTCCCAACCTTTTTTGAGCTGCGGCACATTTTTTACATTTTCAAAATCCTGGGGCACACCACCAACCAAAATGACACAAAATGACACTCTAACACAGTCATACATATAGTTAATATGTTTTTAAAGGCGAGGAAAGAAAGAAGCCCCCCCCTTCTCTCCCTTCCCCGCGTCTATATTTGCCTGTCTATAGCAGGGCTGTCCAACTTCTACCAGCCCAAGGGCCGGAATTCCGGTGACTGATCAGGTGGCGAGGCGGGCCGCAGCGGGGGGCGTGGCCGCTCGTGGGGGGCGTGGCCACTCGTGGGGGCGGGGGCAATCACGGGGGGCGATTTCTCACGGTTCTGCCACCCTGGCTGATGCTGTAGGAGGGAGGGTGAAGCTAAGGAGGGCTCCCCTTGGCCCCTCCCTCCCACAGCGTCGGCCAGGGCAGCAGAAGCGGCAATTTCTCCCGGTTCTGCCGCCCTGGCTGACATTGTAGGAGGGAGGGCGGAGCTAATGGGGGCTCCCCTTGGCCCCTCCCACAACGTCAGGGCAGCAGAAGCGGCGCGCGCATGCACACTTTTTTTGGGATTTTTTGGGGATTTTTTTAAAATCGGGATTTTTTTTATTTTTATTTTTGTTGCAGGAGGGTAGGGGGGCCGGATCCAAGGGGCTGGCGGGCCATGTACGGCCCATGGGCCGTCTGTTGGGCAGCCCTAGTCTATAGCTATACTCGCGTGAGGCCCTCACCCATGAGGATGCGCACCTGCTTCTTGCCGAAGAGGTGCAAGAAGATGGTGAGTGCATCACAGTGCATCACAACGCGGACGAAATCGCGCCACGCCCGCCATATCCTCACCACAGCGCCGCCCTCGCCCAGCAAAGCAGGCAGGAAGACTACCGCTCCTGGCAAGCCAAGCGGCAGCGCGCCCCTTGGGAGATGAAGGGTCCCCTTCGCGAGGCACGACAGGAAATGGAGTCCCGGAGACTGAGGGGGGGGAAAGGGAGGGGCTGAGCCTTCAGGGAAGTGTAGTCGGCACTTGTTCCCTCCCCCCTCCTTTCACTCCCCTACTTCCCTTCTGCCTCTTCTTGCCGCAGTGCGTTCTGGGAAGGCACAGAGGTGGCGCGTGGAGCCGTGCTCTGCTTTGGAGAGGAAAGGGCCCCTCACCGCTTCCTTTCTACTTGGACTGTACCACTTTCGTGCGGCAGTGGGAGGTTCCAATTTCCCAGGGCACACCTGGTGATCACTCACGGCACACCGGTTGGGAAACACTGATCCAGAATATCAAGGCAGATAATCCACAATATTTGCTTTGAACCGAGTTATCTGAATCCACACTGCCATATAATCCAGTTCAATGTGGATTATACAGCTGTGTGAAAGGGCCTTCAGAGAACCAACACAGGACATTATGAAAAGCAGGCTATAAACATTTTATACAAATACATAATCCATCCCATCAAGGCATCACATCCAAACAGAGTAAAGGAGTCACATGCAGATCACACTCACTCATTTCTCGCCTCCAGCCCCCATCCATAAGAATCAAAAGTTATAAGAAAGAGCCTCACTATGTTCATGAGGGTGAGGACGTAATTCTGGACGTGCTCCTTCCCATGGAACCGTACAACCGAATCATCCACGGCCAGCAGGACCTCTATGTTGTAATCATCTTTCTTGGCATGGCGCCTCTTTCGATCTGCTTCACCAACCTGCTCTTCAACCAGGTTCAAACTGTTTGGAAGCTGACCCAAGCTGAAGCCTGGAACTAGAAAAGTTAAGAATTTATTTATTTATTTAAAACTTGTATACCCCGGCCTTCTCACCTCCGAAGAGGGACTCAGACCGGCAAACAGCAAGTATTCAATGCTAACATTTAAAATCTAAAAACATCATAAATTTACAATAACATTTACAATAAAATACAATACAATAAATACATTTTAAAAGCCTTTCGCCAAAGTAAAAAATCAAGTACAACTTAATCCATATATTCGGTCCGTATCAAGTGGTTAGCGACTTTAGTCGCTTCGCGATCTCCTCCTTCATTCTGCGAAGGCCTCATTGAACAGCCGCGTTTTCACCCGCTTCCTAAAAGTCAGGAGGGAATTTCATTTGGAAGAGAATTCCACAGCCGGGGGGCCACCACAGAAAAGACCCTGTCCCTCGTCCCCACCAGATGCGCCT
Source organism: Anolis apletophallus (assembly GCA_030556195.1). Taxonomy (NCBI): domain Eukaryota; kingdom Metazoa; phylum Chordata; class Lepidosauria; order Squamata; family Anolidae; genus Anolis; species Anolis apletophallus. The sequence continues at coordinate 137,190,349 of JARBWK010000010.1, read as the reverse complement.
GCGAAGGTGGTGGGACCGGGAGCAGGACCTCTCCAGACGATATTAGCACTCTTGACAGTTAATAGGGGAGAATACGTTCGGACAGGTAAACTGGGCCGGAACCGTATAGAGTTTTTTTGGTCAACACCAGTACTTTGAATTGTGCTCGGAACCTAGTTGGCAGCCAGTGGAGCTGGCGCAACAGGGGAATTGTGCGCTCCCTGTACCCCGTTCCCGTTAGTAGTCTGGTTGCTGCGCGCTGGACTAATTGCAGCTTCCGGGCAGTCTTCATAGGCAACCCCACATAGAGAGCATTGCAGTAGTCTATACGGGATGTAACCAGAGCGTGGACCACCGTGGCCAAGTCAGACTTCCCAAGATACGGGCGCAGCTAGCGCACAAGCCTGAGCTGTGCAAAAGCTCCCCTGGCCACCACCGAGACCTGGGGTTCCAGGCTCAGCGATGAATCCAGGATCACTCCCAGACTGCGAACCTGCACCTTCAGGGGGAGTGTAACCCTGTCAAGCACAGGCTGTAACCCTATACCCTGTTCGGCCTTATGACTGACCTCTGTTTGGATTTAGTTTCAATCTGTTAGCCCTCATCCAGTCCATTACAGTGGCCAAGCACAGGTTCAGGACTTGAACAGCCTCCTTAGTAGCAGGTGGGAAGGAGTGACAGAGCTGGGCATCATCTGCAGAATGTAACTTGTTCTTCTTATTCAATAGATAGTAGTTGCTCTGATGTCTAACAAAGGGGTATCAATTACTGCCCTTCGAGATCACTTCGGCCCAAGGACTCCAACCTCCTGGAGATACCTTCGGCGAAACTTGCAAGACTGACATCTACCCACCGGGGCGTTCTCTGTCATAGCGCCTACGCTGTGGAACGCCCTCCCGGCCGGAACTCAGGCTATGAAGGACTTGCTCCCGTTTAGACGGACTTGTAAAACCTACCTGTTTAAGCAGGCCTTTGGCGAGTAAGACCTGCCCATGCCCCGCCATCTGTTCGTTCGTCCTAGGACGATGTGCTGCTCACTGTTGAACTGTGCTATTGTTTGCTGTACCGCTGTTGTTTTTAATTGTTTTTAACTGTTTTATTGCCTTGTATTTTACTGTGCCCTTCGGCTCCTGTAAGCCGCCGCGAGCCTCAGGGAGTCGGCGGCATAGAAGCCCGAATAATAAATAAAAATAAATAAATTAATTAAATGCTATCCCAACAATCCAAGGTGGCAGCAGCAAAAGTGATGAATGCTTGGAGATACAGTCCTGCAATCTAAACGTTCTGATGACTTCTACCTCAGCTAAAACATATGTTTTTCAGCATAAAGAAGAAAAAAAACAGGCAGGGTAAAGTGTGCAAGTTACATTCCAAGCACAATATACATGTCTGGAGTCAGTGGCCAGGCCCTTAAATGGCTTGATTCATTCCTCCGAAATCGGAAACAACGTGTGGAGTATTTGGATCAAGCTTCTGAAAGCTCCTCCCTTGTGTGTGGAGTTCCTCAGGGTGCAATTCTTTCCCCCCTACTTTTTAACATCTACATTCGACCGCTGGCCAGTCTGATAAGTAGTTTCGGGTTGGAGTGCTACCAGCAAACACTAATTACTGATAAAACCTCCATCCTGAACCGATGGGCTGAACATTTTCAGGGTCTCTTTAATGCCAGCCGAGTAGTCCAAGGTTCAGCTATCCAACACATGATACAACAACCAATGAAAAATGAACTGGACACAGCTCCCACTCTGGAAGAGACCCTTGAGGCCATACAGCAGTTGAAAAATGGCAAGGCAGCCGGGATCGATGGAATCCCACCTGAAGCTTGGAAACAGGGAGGTCATGTACTGCATGCTAAATTCCACGAGCTCCTTGTGAGTTGCTGGGAAAAAGGTGAACTGCCATCAGATCTCCGAGATGCAGTTATCATCACCCTGTATAAGAAAAAGGGAACAAAATCCGATTGCTCAAACTATCGAGGTATAACACTGCTCTCCATTGCTGGAAAAATCCTTGCAAGGATACTCCTGAACAGATTAGTTCCGGCTATTGCAGAAGAACTTCTCCCTGAAAGCCAATGCGGCTTCAGAGCAAATAGAGCACCACAGATATGGTTTTTGCCCTTAGACAACTGCAAGAGAAATGTAGAGAGCAGAACAAAGGACTCTATGTAACATTTGTCGACCTCACCAAAGCCTTCGACACTGTGAGCAGGAAAGGTCTGTGGCAGATCCTGGAACGTCTAGGATGTCCCCCCCAAGTTCCTCAAAATGATTGTCCTGTTACATGAGGGCCAGCACGGTCAAGTCAGATATGACGATGCTCTCTCGAGCCCTTTCTCATAACTAATGGAGTGAAACAAGGTTGTGTTCTTGCACCAACCCTATTTACAATCTTCTTCAGCATGATGCTCCAAAGGGCTATGGCAGACCTACAAGAAGAAGACGGCATATATATACGCTATCGTACTGATGGTAGCTTGTTCAACTTAAGCCGTCTGAGGGCTCGCACTAAGACTCTAAACTATCTAGTCCGTGAGCTACTTTTTGCTGACGATGCTGCCCTTGTCGCCCATTCAGAAGCAGCCCTGCAGCGCCTCACATCCTGCTTTGCAACAGCTGCAGAGCTGTTTGGGCTGGAAGTCAGCCTGAAGAAAACAGAAGTCCTCTACCAGCCCGCACCACAGGAAGAACACCACCATCCTCACGTCAGCATAGGCACATCTGTGCTTAAGTCCGTTCAGCAGTTCACCTACCTGGGAAGCATCATCTCTTCAGACGCCAAGATTGACAAAGAGATAGATCACAGATTATCAAAGGCATATAGTGCATTCGGAAGGCTTCACAAAAGAGTCTGGAGCAACAAGCACCTGAGACAAAAGCACCAAAATCAGTGTGTACAGAGCTATCATACTGTCCATTCTCCTCTATGGGTCTGAAACATGGGTCACCTATCGCCAACACCTACGACTCCTCGAGCGCTTTCATCAGCGCTGTCTTCGCACAATCCTAAATATACACTGGACCGACTATGTGACGAATGTTGCTGTCCTTGAGCAAGCAGGGATCACCAGCATTGAGGCCATGCTATTGAGAACACAGCTGCGCTGGGCAGGACACGTCTCTAGGATGGAGGACCACCGCCTCCCAAAGATACTACTCTACGGTGAACTCGCCACGGGTCAGCGCAGAGAGGCGCCCCCCCACAGAGATATAAGGACTCCCTGAAACAACAACTCAGGCTTGGCCAGATTGATCACCAACAATGGTCCACCCTGGCCTCACATCGGGAGGCATGGAGAAGCACTATCCACAATGCTGCGGCCTCTTTCGAGAAGACACGCCGAATGGGTCTCGAGAGAAACGACAACGCAGAAAGTACCGCAACTTTGAAAAAACATCACCCAAGGAGACTTTCTGCTGCGCTTTCTGCAACCGAACTTGCCTATCTCAGATTGGCCTTTTTAGTCATCAACGCGCTTGTAAAAAGCGTGGGATGAGTCCTTCCTGAATCTTCGTTCGCGAAGTAATGCCGAGAGAGAGACTTCTGCGCCTGGAGCCTGGGGTCTTTGAAATACCGGACAACTTCATCCTATGTCTGGAAGCAGTGACGAAATGGTTGCGCGCAAATACCGGCAAATACCAAGATCCTGTGGCCAGGCCGCCCGACAGGAGTAATGTAACCTCTGCCCTCCCTTGACGGCAAACCCCAATCTCCATCTATCTCCGTCAAGAGTGGGCGTTGTTCTAGACCAGGGGTGCCCACACTTTTTCAGCATGCAAGCTACTTATAATAAAACCAAGTCAGAAAGATCTACCGAGAGAGAAGCAGGGCGGAGCAGGGGAGGGGGCGGGGCTTGGCGGGGCATGGCTCCACCCCCTCTGGCTTTAGCGCTACCACAGCTTCTCCAGGCTAGAGGAGGGTAGTGCCAAGCCAGTGCTGGCATAGCTAGCCACTACTGGCTTGGCAGTACCCTCCTCAATGCTGAAGAAGCTGTGGTAGGCGCTGAAGCTGGGGAGGACGGGGCTTGGCGTGGCATGGCTCCGCCCCTCCCTCTGGCTTTGGCTCTACCACAGCTTCTCCAGGCTAGAGGAGGGTAGTGCCAAGCCAGTGCTGGCATAGCTAGCCACTACTGGCTTGGCAATACCCTCCTCAATGCTGAAGAAGCTGTGGTAGCGCTTAAGCCGGGGGGGGGACGGGGCTTGGCGCGGCATGGCTCCGCCCCTCCCCTTCTGGCTTTAGCTCTACCACAGCTTCTCCAGGCTAGAGGAGGGTAGTGCCAAGCCAGTGCTGGCATAGCTAGCCACTACTGGCTTGGCAGTACCCTCCTCAATGCTGAAGAAGCTGTGGTAGCGCTGAAGCTCGGGGAGGGGACGGGGCTTGGCGCGGCATGGCTCCGCCCCTCCCCTTCTGGCTTTAGCTCTACCACAGCTTCTCCAGGCTAGAGGAGGGTAGTGCCAAGCCAGTGCTGGCATAGCTAGCCACTACTGGCTTGGCAGTACCCGCCTCAATGCTGAAGAAGCTGTGGTAGCGCTGAAGCCGGGGGAGGGGACGGACAGGCAAACTGGGCCAGAACCGTATAGGGATTTATAGGTTAAAACCAGCACTTTGAATTGTGCTCAGAAACTAATCGGCAGCCAGTGGAGCTGGTGTAACAAGGGCATTGTGCGCTCCCTGTACCCCGCTCCCGTTAGAAGCCTGGCTGCTGAGCATTGGACTAGAGAGTATTGCAGTAGTCTATTCACACATTTCCTCTGTGCAAATCCAATCTGGGATGGATATGGGAGGAATTAAGATGAATCAATGTGGTTTTAAGGAACATGAAACAACAGGAAGACATGATTGTACCTTCATTACGATGGTCCTTGAATGCTTCTGGTCTGTCTCGTTTGACAGCAGACCTGCGGTAGACCACATGGGCTCTCCCAGTCTTCTCCATCACCCATTGTCCTCGCTCCAGTGGCTCAATAAAAAACTCACCATTGTCTGTTCGGATCAGACCTGCCTAGGAAACCAGAGGAAAACACAGTGAAAGAACAATAAAAATGTATTCTTGATATAGAATGAATCTTTATTGAGAGACCATCAGTCATATCAATATATATTACACCAATAAAACAGAATGAAATAAAATATAGTAGGGTAAAATGTAATATAATATAGTCAGATAATCATGATCAATTCATCCTCATCTGGTAACTAAAATTGGTTTGAGACAGTGTGAAAGCTAATCACTGTCACTTTGGAGTGGATGTGCCCTATCTATCTTCATAGTTCTATAGTGCTAATCCTACTTCCACTACTGATCTTCGTCGCCCCAGCAGTTGGTGCCAATCAAAGCAATAAATCTCTGCCTCCTCCTTTTGGCCTTCACCAAAAAGGAGGCCACTCTTTTTATGGTGGGATTCGCATGGGATAGGAGCCAGTTAATCTTATGTTGCTCTGCCCAATGTTCCTTGTTTCCCAAAATCGGGCCTAGAAGTTTAGCCCGGTCTATTGCATATATCGGGCAGTTTAAGAGTATATGACTAATATTTTCTACTTCTGGAGCCTCACAGATACAAATTCTATCGGAGTATGGTATTGAGTGAAATCTGCCGTATCTCTCCATTGGTATTCTTGATATAGGAAAATTCAACACATGGGATACGAGACTTTTCCCCCTCCCTCCCATCTCTTGTACACAGCAGAGTATTTTCTGGAGTGGGAGAAAAAGCAGGAACGCCATTGATCATCAAGTTCACTGTTTGCATGGCTAGACACCATTCAGAAACTATTTGTTCCACCTACTTATTACATAATAGCAATGTTATGATTGCCTTCCCAAAATTGCATTTGGGCATCTCTTTGCTGCCGTCCATAGTAAACAGACCCAGAGGTTATTGGATCCCGCAATGAGCATCCACTTTTGCTTCGTCTCTTGGCTAGAAGCAAGGAACCTTTAGTAATTCACATCAGTGGTATCTTTTGAAGCTCTGCAACAATCCAGACTATTTTTTTAAGAAATATTTTCGTCCCTATTAAATCAACAAACTCTTTGGGAATCTGAAACCAAGCTTGGCCATGTCACTATATTTGGTGCCTCCAGACTATCATACATATCATGTGTTAACGTGTGGAAAAAACAAACTTGTTCATACATACCACATCTTTCAGGCTAATTGGTTTGATGGCTGAATTACTGAAGAGGGCAAGGGAAGTAAATACTTCCCTTTCATTGCTCTGATTCTGAATAGGTGGCAAAGACCTCATTCCCATGATTCAATGTAAATAAACATGAGCAATATCTTGCAGTCGTCGTTGTGAAACAAAAATTATTCAAAATCATTCGTCTATATTACTCATAGTATTATACGCAAAAAGAAAAGTCTTGAGTAACTACGCTGGTAATAACTGTAAATGATAAATCCACAATGGGTTAAATTTCAGTGACGTAGTTTTCAAAAGGGTCGACAGTCATGGTCCAAGCCGTTTCGCCAATCGTGGCTTCCTCGGGACCCCAGACTCCCACACCTAAATGCTTAATAATAATTATATTGAAATCCGGACCTGTGAAACCTATATATAGCATAGAGTCTGGGGTCCCGAGGAAGCCACGATTTCCAGCATATCAATTGGGCAGAACAACTATAATTCTTAAACATCGGTCTGACAGCAGACATGGAAATCAATGTGTAAGTAACTTTTTAACTATAATTGGCCCTCCACATTTGTGGGTTTGACTTTTGTAGATACGTTTTCCCTAGGAATCCCAAGGTCCTCTGTTGCAACTGGAAAGAGGCTATAGAGCAGGGGTGGGCAATTATTTTTTTCCAAGGGGCCACACGAGAGCCAAAAAATATGATGGAGGGCCGCACCTAAAGGCTGAACTACATTCTACATAATATCAATTGAATTTCTTTAATTATAGTAAAAAGGCACTAAATTGCGTTTTTGAGATATTAATAAGACTGATAAGGGTATATGTTATGAGCAATGAAAAAGAGAGGTTGTCATAGGAAAAATGACATTTATTCACTCAAATTTTACAAAACAATGGTTAACAAAATGTTTAGGACGCTCCTCATGGGTAGTATTGTGCCACAAAGATTTTTTTGAAGCTTCCAAACTAGAGGATAAATGCATAACCAACAGTGAGCAATGGAAAACCATGGTTAAAAATGACATACATAATATCAGGGAATACATGCCATATACTCCCCCCATAAATGGGGGCCCAACCACCCCACCTACAGACCCCAACCTGCCTTCACCTCCTCCTCCTCTTCCTCACACTTCCTCGCACTTCCTCTCCTCTCCTGATCCTCCCCATCTCCATAGAGATCTTCCTCCTCCTCCATGAGGGCAGGAGACCCTCAGAGTAGGTGTGTGCGTGGGAGTGCGCGCGTCAATTGGCTAGTGCATGCGCGCACTCGCGCCTTGGCCAAAGAGCAGGCAGGTCACCCTCACCTCCGAGACAGACAGAAAGAGAGAGGGAGGGAGGGAGAGAGGGAGAGGAGTGGTCAGGTGGAAGTTCATCTTGAGCCGCAGAGAGGGGTAGCAATGGAGACACTCTCCTCCCTCCCTCCCTCCCTCCCTTCCTTTTTTCCCCATAACGCCCGGGATCCGCCAATGGGAGTTCGCCTCCCTCTCTGGCATCACCGGTATCCGGGCAGAATCTGCCTTTTGGAACAAAGGCTTGAGGGAGGGAAGGCATTCCTTCCCGGGATCTGCGGGCCAGTCAGAATCGGCCAGCGGGCTACATGCGGCCCATGAGCCGCAAGATGCCCAGGTCTGCTACAGAGTTATGCTGGAGGAATTAGAGATTCCTGCAAAGGCTTTTACCTGTTTCCTTAGGTTAAACAAAGGCATTTTTATTTGTGATTTTCTGTATCCCTAACTAGAGGATTGGCTGTACTTACTACTTGCTACATTATATCATGCACATACTGTAAGTATTAATAAATTTCTAGTCCCTATAAGCACTGACCCATTCAATCATTGGGGTTTACGTGTGTGTATACACACACTCACATTGACTAACCACTTAATTCTATATGTCTGCATGGCAATTTAATTAATTTGCTTGAGGGTACTTGTGACGGCGCAGCGAGCTCCACTTGCATGGAAAACATTAAGTTCCTAAAGTTTTCACTGTTGAATTGTGTGTTTTTGCAGCCTGCTCAGTTTGTTAAAGGTGAGGTTGCATTGATTGATCCCTAGTACCTGTCTATCATTGTTTGCAGAGCCCAGTTAAGTTTGTTCCGTCCCCTTTCCCAGGGATTTTGGGATTTTGGGAATCAAGCCATCTTGTTTGTCAGAGCCTTCCAGGATTTCTCCAGAGAGGACATGACTGAAGGTTTGCCAGACCAGGCCTTGGTCAAGCTATCTTCCAACACCAGACTGACCTTTCCTTGGTACTCAGACACTACACACTTGATCTTAGCCAAAAGGCCGAGAAGCTCATACAGAAAACTCAGCATACCAGATGGTTGGGTAGCTCGGAGGAGTCTCAAGCGCCTTCAAACCAGTCAGTTGGCAACCAGAAGAAGGTTTCATGCCTTCAATATAAGCCATCTGGCTGGGGCTTTGGGTGTCCTTACCTCGAAGCCATAGAGAAGGAGAGGACTTGGAGAGTCATCCAGCTATAGCTTCCTGGACTAAGCTACAGGATCTTTCATTTATATTTTGGGGAACTAAGCAAAGTGCCTGAGTGAAGTTAACTCATGTTAAGAACAATAAAGCCGGTTTGAGTTAACTAGAGTGTCCAGCTTGGTCCTTGGGAGCCCTAAGAAGGCAAGAAGTAATCCCCCAGTATAGGGAGACCACGTCCTTGCTCTTACTGAGTATTTACAGACTGGGTGCGATGGTACAGTAATGATTTTTCACTTTCCACAACACGAGCAGTCCTTCAACCATGCTTTGTTCAGCTATTCTCTCGTAAAACTGTTCATTATGTGAAGAATAGTTTGAATACATGGCACTGGAATCTTGTTGGTTGGTCCTAACTTGAACAGAACCATGGATTCAAATATTTAATGGTGAATGAAGAATAGGTAAATCACCTTAGTTCAATCAGTCTGGTTTAATCAGGAGTAACAAGAAGATTTAGGCCATGGTATGAATGCTTAACATACTATAGGAGTGAATACCACTATAATGTTTGTTTGTTTATTTATTATTTTGACTTGTATACCGTTCTTTCCATTCGGCTCAGGACGGTTTACAGCATATCGAACAACAAAAACAGTGCACATAAAAACAGTAAAATACAGTAAAATATAACAGTTTCCATAATAATTCGCCAACCGGGCATGGTTATAGATTGAATGCCTGCCGGAACAGTGCCGTTTTGCACGCTTTCCGGAAAGCCGGCAGCTCGCTGATTGCTCGCACTTCAGGTGGTAAACTATTCCACAAGCATGGTGCTGCCACAGAGAAAGTTCTCTGTCTGGTTGATGACAGACGAATAGTTCGCAAGAGTGGAATCTGAAGGAGGTTGAGGTCTTCTGAGCGGAGCGATCTCTGGGGAACATATGGGAGTAGACGGTCCCTTAGGTCAGTCTTTCTCAACCAGTGTGCCGTGGCGGACCTCCTGCTGTGCCGCGAGAAAAGCTCTCTGCCCCCCTTCCTCCCCCCTCCTGCCGAACTCCTGCTGCTTGGGGGAGGAGGAAGGGCAGGGCAGTGGTGAAGAAAAAGAAGAAGGGGCCGGGGCGCCACCTCCTTTGGCCATTTCCCCAGCCAGCCTCCAATCCGCCATGACTCCCACCATGACTCTCGCCCCTCGCTCGCTGAAGCCGCGTGGAGGAGGAGCCCCGCCCACTGAAGCCCGTCCACCGCTCATGCTCCTCCTCTGTAGGAGAGCTGAAGCTGGGGGGAGGGGCGGGGCATGGCTCTGCCCCCTCCCCCGGCTTCGGCACTCCCAGCAGCTGCTCCAGCCTTGAGGGGACAGTGCCAAGCCAGCATTGTGCTGGCTCTAGCATGCTGGCTTGGCACTGCCCTCAAGGCTGGAGCAGCTGCTGGGAGGTGAAGCCGGGGGTCGGGGGCGGGGCATGGCACAGCCTGGCTCCGCCCCCCTCCCCGGCGTTGGCTCTCTCAGCAGCTGCTCCCAGCAGGCCACCATCCCCCAGCCGTTCTTTACTGTGTCATTTTGGTTGGTGGCGTGCCCCCGGATTTTTTTAATGTTAAAAGTGTGCCGCGGCTCAAAAAAGGTTGGGAAACACTGCCTTAGGTACACCGGCCACAGACCATGCAAGGCCTTAAAGGTCAAAACCAACACTTTGAAGATGACCCAGTGCTCAATTGGTAACCAGTGCCGTTGCTGTAAGGTTGGAGTAATATCATCCCTGGCCGGTACTCCAGCCAAGAGTCTTGTTGCAGCGTTCTGCACCAGTTTGAGCTTCCGGATGACCGCCAAAGGAAGACCAATGTAAAGGGCGTTACAGTCATCTAGCCCCGAGATGACCGTTGCCTGGATTACCATGGCTAGGTCATTTCCGGAAAGGTAGGGCGCCAACCACCTAGCTTGCCGCAGATGGTAAAAGGCAGATCTGCTGAGCCTCCATCATCAGATGGACACCCAGGCTCTTTACTAAAATTGACGGGCGTAATGCCTTGCTGTCTAAAGCCGTCAGCCAGAGTTCACACCCGCCCGGGTGACCCAACCAGAGGATCTCCGTCTCAAACGGGTTCACTCTCAAACGACTGGCTCATAGCCAACCAGTCACAGCTTCAAGGCATTGTTGGAAACAATCGGGTACAGAGTCCGGTCAGCCGTCCATCCTCAGCACCAGCTGGGTGTCATCGACACTCCAGACCAAAGCTCCGCACCAACTTGGCAAAGGGGTCGCAAATAGATGTTGATACCAGACTATATATCTGGAAAGTATATTGGTATCTCAAACCTGTTAGTTATGGAAATGTATAGTTACAGTGTATAGTTATGGAAATATTAGAGACCATACAAAGCTGCCATTTTCCTTTCTTTTTATAAATCTTCTAAATGTATATATCGATGTTCAAACCTCCAATCATAGAAACATTAACTAAAGTATCCAAGCATGTTATTAAAATTGTGAAAAAATATTGGCAACTTATAGGTGATATACCTGGATGCAAGAGAACCCTTATGATCGCTGTAGCACAGCAGTTCTCGTTTGTGCCTGGAGGGCAGGGGCCAGGGCCTGGGGTCCCATTAGCAATAGAACCAGCAGTGCCAGAACTGGACTCAGAGGATGAGCTAGATGACTGGGGTGAAGGGCAGCTTTCCCCTGCCGGGCCTCTTTCGCCCACAGAGAGCTTGGCATGGGAAGAAATGTTGTTTGGCCCAAGCGGAGACTCAGATAACCAGGTGCAGACGGATAGTGAAGCGGAATCTTATGAACACCCGGGTGGGAGGAATTCCCAGGAGCCTCCGGAGGTAAACATGGAAGAAGGTGCTTGGGAAATGGCCGGGGAGGAAAGCTCCCAGGGAGATAGTAACACAGCTGCGGAGAGACAAGGCCGAACCTTTGATAGGAGACGGAACATAGTCTCGCAGAAGGGAATGGTCTAAGAGCATAGACCGGCCGAGGTCCGTGAGCAGCGACTGGAGACGTAGAAGCCTAGGCGTCGAGGACCTCGGCCGAGGATTAAGTATAGGATCCGTGGGAACAGATCCTCAGTGCTCCGGCCACGACTTTGCTGAATAGGCGCGAAGCGGAGTGGGACCACGAAGCTAGCTAGCCCGTGGTCATCAAGTCTTGCCTTGCCTTGTCCTGCCTTGTTCCTGATCTGCATGGTTTGCGGAGCCTTGTCTTGATCCTGATTCACACCGTTGTGTGGAGCCTTGCTGAACTTTAAGCCTTGCTGAACTGTATGCCTTGCCACGTTTTGGACATTGTTACTTCAACCCTTTTTGGATTGTTTGCTACTTCTATGGACTATTATCTTTAAGCTGTTTTTATATTCAATAAACTAGTTAGCCTTCAGTCCGTCTCTGTGTGTGTGATTAAGGGGCCCACCAAGTCCGTGCATTGTGACAATCGCACACAAAAGAACACAGAACATCAGAGACATGCTGGTGAATTCAGACATAGACAACCAATCTCAAACCACTAAAGTCAAACCCAACTTAATAGGAAATTTCGCATGTCATCACTGTTCAATATGTCCACAAATCATTCAAACAAAAGTGTTTCAGAATCCTCACACCAAATCTCCTTACCGGTTACAACATTTTGCCACTTGTACTACTAAAGGCGTGGTCTATATTACTTTTTTCCATGCTCTCTGATGTACATTGGCCAAACAAACATACAAATCAAACAACAGATTCTCGAGCACAAGAGCAAAATTAGAAATCATTTTGCGGATTCCATTTTTTATAAATGTTTTGCTGATTTAAATCATAGTGCAGAAACACTCCGGGTGCTGATTTTAGAGGTTGTCACCCCCCCCCCCCCCAGGGCCTAAATGACACCATATCTTACCAATACTTTCTGTAAGCATGTATAGCCCTTTAACACTTTTCTTACCTGCTCCAGCTGTTCTGGGCCCTCTTTAATTGCTTCACTTTATATACTAGTCCCCACCTGCTAGCCATGTGCTTGCTACAGAATCAAACAATTGCAGAGCAACCTATTGTAAGTATCTATGTCTCTTTTGTTAATTATGCTTTACATATTAGTGATATATGGAAATATTTATCCCTTTTGGAACATGTTCTAGCCACCTGTATATATTCCCTTTAGATCCACTGCTTCATTTGATTCTTATACCTATCCACCCGAGGAAGAATTGTTATTTTGGAAAACTTGTTGTCCACTTCACTATACTCTTCACATTCTCCATTTGAGGAAGACATTAGACAGTCGAAACCTGTCTGGAAATCCTCTATGTGGATATTCTCTCACAGGATACTGGAAGTTCCACTCAAAACAAGGGTTCTTACGCGCTTAAGAAAAGTTTTCTTTCCAGCAAAAACGACTCTACTTTTATGACTGATGCAAAAATCACTGTATAAGTAACTGTTTTGTGTTCCTTACAATTCGCTCAATGCTTTATTATTAAGTTAGATAAACGTTTAACATTATATTATATGAGCTGCCAAAAAACATTTACCTTTGTTATTGATGTACTACGACTTGTAGTGAATTTTTGTTTGTTGCAATTTTGAGGATCCATTGTCTTTGGTGAATAGTAAGTAGGTGACTAACACTTGCTCTGCCTTAAGACCTGGAATCATGACATGAACTTATTTATTTACCATATTTATATCCCACTTTATGTTGTTTATAATTTTATGTAATATTGTTTTATACTCATGTAGTGTTGATGTTTATATTGCACTTGCAGTGTCTTGTTAGCCACCCTGAGTCCCTTTTTGGTAGATGGAGGCAGGACACAAATAAAGTTTATTATTATTATTATTATTATTATTATTATTATTACACAGAAAAACATTACTTGATTAAACGTTCTTTGATCAAAACAGCTCAACTTGATTCTAACTGACCTAGAGCTAGGGGAGTTCACCCCAACTCATGTTTGAAATGATCCTAATAATTTCCCCCAAATAATCACATCTACTGTACGTTCAATCAATACCCAAACCAGTGCAGTATTCAGCCAGACTGCCAAACTTGTATGCCTTCCTTTCAACATGGCATAATCACCTGAAGCTATACAGATGACAATACTCCAGATGCAGGAGAAGGGAAGGAAAAGCTATCTGGGTTCTCCCTGCTCTGGTACTCAGAAGAAGGATGCAACAGAGAACACAGAGTAAGAATTACGCATATCAGGTCTCTCTTGTTCTCTCTTAACACATGATCTCTTGACCCACCGACTGGCCGGGGCTGGAGTGAGGGGGACAGTTCTTAATTGGCTGTCCTCCTTCCTCCGGAACCGGTCTCAGCGAGTGAGAAGGGGCGAGGTTGTCTCCGGGGGCATCCCACTTCCTTGTGGGGTGCCCCAGGGGGCAATTCTCTCCCCTTTGTTATTTAACATCTACGTCCGACCACTTGCTCGGTTGGCATGCAGCTTCGGGCTGGAGTGTCACCAATATGCGGATGACACCCAGCTCATTCTGGGGATGGAAGGCCAGCCTGACTCCGTACCCGATAATTTCCATCGTTGCCTTGAAGCCGTCACTGGATGGCTCCGAGCCAGTAGGTTGAAGGTGAATCCGGCTAAGACGGAGATCCTGTGGCTGGGTCGTCCGGGTACGGGAGAGATCCGGCTTCCGACCCTGGACGGGGCGATACTTCGCCCGTCTCCATCTGTGAAAAGTTTGGGAGTCACTTTTGACTCCGAGCTGTCAATGGAGAAACATATCTCCATTGTCAGTGGAGTGGCCTTCCACCACCTCCGACAGGCGAGGAGGCTGGCTCCCTACCTGTCCCGTCATGACCTAGCCACAGTGGTCCAAGCCACAGTCATCTCAAGATTGGACTACTGTAATGCCCTCTACATCGGCCTTCCCTTGTCGATGATCCGGAAGCTTAAGCTGGTGCAGAATGCTGCAGCCAGGCTGGTGGCAGGCCTTCCATCTCGCTGCCACATCACGCCTGTGCTGCGCGGACTGCACTGGCTCCCAATAGAGCACCGGATCACCTTCAAGGTGCTGGTTCTGACCTTCAAGGCCTTGAATGGTCTGGGGCCAGTGTACTTAAGGGACCGCCTCTCCCATTACAGCCCTCCGCGACCACTGCGTTCCGAAATCCAGAATCTGTTGGTAGTGCCTAGCCACCGTTCTATCCGTCTGAGTTCCACACGAAGGAGGGCATTCAGTGCCGTTGCGCCGGTTTTGTGTAATTCCCTTCCTCCCACGATCCGAGCCCAGACGGATTTGTTGTCTTTCCGCAGGGCCTGTACGACCCTCCTCTTCATTCAGGCGTTTGGACCATAGGCACTGGAACATGTATATTGTAGTGGTAATTGTAGTTTAGATATTGATATTTTAACATGTGTAATTTAATTTTTAAAAAAATATTTTTATTGTTTTATCATTATCAACCCAATATTATACAATGTCTATTTACAGCAGATTCCTATTATTCATTTCTAGGTACAATACTTCAATCTTTAGCATCTGCCATTAAGTTTTTCTTATACATTTTTGTGTCCCTCACCGCTGTGCTCCCCCCCTCCCCCAAGCCATTGCTTTTACATCTCATTCGTCCAAAATTTCATTTCTTCTTGTGGAGGTAACCTTCCTTCTTCCTTTTCTAATCCTTTTTCAATAAATTTTCTCCATACCTCATAAAAATCACTTTGTTTCCATATACCTCTTTTTACTTTTAATATACATGTTAACTTGTCGTTTATTGCCAGTTTCCACACTTCCTTGTACCATCCCTCTAGTTGTATCGTTATTTCTTTTTTGCTATTCCTTGCTATATGCAGTCTTGCTATTGTTAATAGGTTTGTTATCGCATCTTTATCCTTTTTTTTCCAATTGTATACTATTTTATACTGATAATAAAGCTATACTAGGACTTCTTTCTATTTTAATATTCATGATATCTTCTATTTCTTTAAATACTTTCGCCCAAAATTTGCTTACATATTTACATTGCCACCACATATGTATGTATGTTCCTGTTTCTTGGCATCCTCTCCAACAGTTTTTCGAGTAGTTTTTATTTATATTTGCCATTCTTACTGGTGTAAGGTACCATTTCCATATTAATTTATAATAATTTTCTTTAATCCTTATTGATAAATTTTTAAGATGTCTTTGTCTCCACAATTGTTGCCACTCTGTTTCCTTTATTTTTATCCCTAAGTCTTCTTCCCAGACCTCCTTAAGGGTGTTGTTTTTTGTTTTTCCTTCCTTTATTTCAATTATTATCTTATATATTTTACTAGTTATTCCTTTCAAGTTTTCGTGCTCTTCTACATCCCTCCCATTTTGTGTTATTTGTTCAAATTGGTTAACCTTACTTCCTTTTTTATTGTTTTTTAGCCAATTTTTAATCCATTGTTCCGATTGTATACAATGGAACCATGTCAATTTTATTTCTCTAAATTCTTCCATAATCATTTCCTTCTTCGTTCCTACTTTTATCCAATCCCCATTTTATCTAAAAAAATTCCCTTAACTTTTTATCCATTATTTGTTTTAAATTCTTTGGAAATTTCTTTTCCATTACAATTGGGGTTATTACTGATCCATCCGTTATTAACATGTGTAATTTTAATAGGTGGATCTGCCACTGTGTTTTTAACTGTTTTTTAATTGTTTTATTGTGTTTTGCGGTTCTTATGTATGTGAGTCGCCCTGAGCCTGTGGGAAAGGGCGACTAAGAAGTCCAATAAATAAATAAACACATTGCCACACCTTCATTACCTCAAATGGGTAAGTTGTGCTAAAACGAAAGAAGTAGTTGGGAGGCATTATTTTCCAGCTCAAACTGTTTTGGGTATTAAACACTGGCTTTTCTTTACCACAGCCATGCAAACCCTTATGTATCAAAGATATCCATCAATATTTCTAAGTCAAACACTTGCAGAACTGCATGTTTAGAAACAAATAGCATTCACAATGCTCCTTGTCTGTCTAGTCAAAGTAAATGAGGACTACTACTGATTAGATCATTTGTAGAAACTCATATGCTTTACCAGCACAAAAGCGAGACTCTATGTTTTCCAGTGATGACTAGTTCCATGTCAGTGGATCGCTCCAGGTTTATTCTATCCATGTTGCCAAGCTCTAGCATCTGAAAAGAATCAGCACTTTGGACAGTTTCTTTGAAGTCAAGATTAAACTCTAAAACAGATTAAATACTAGGGGGTGGATATCTCCAATTTAAATACTTTGAAACCCGTTAATAATTCGTATTTGAAATTATTTTGACCTTCTATCGACCCTCGGCGTCCAACCTGGAATTGAAGTTTCAAAACCGAACCCGGGATCGCCATTTTTTTTTTGTAAAGGTCACGTTATTCGGTCGTTTTTTCCTCTCCTCGGTTCTCAACTCGCGAGAGGAGACTGGAGGGCAACAGCACCCTCCTTTCTCCTCTCGCCAGCTGAGAGCTGAGGCGGGCGCTTTGGAAGCAGCCCGGCCGAGCTTTCCTCCGTTTCGCCAGGCTCACTCACAAGTGGAGGGAGAGCCTGGATCTTGGAGTTAGTTTCCAGCCCGGGAGGTCACTTGCAGCATCGACTTGTATCAAAAACGCGGAAACGCGAAACCTCCCGTCCTGACTTTGAGTCCCAATTGTTCCACTACAACCCTGGGGAGGAGCGGTCAGAAGTCCAGAGCGCCCTGAGGAAGCGTGGTTTACGTGAAACGGCCGTCTTGGCGTCAGCTTACCTCCAGCCGTAGGCACCTGCCTATCCGGCAGCTTGCCAGCTCTTCTACCCACTAAGGCTCCCCCATTGGCTCAGTCGTTAGCCTGTGAGTTACCAGACTCCGGACTATTTACAGGGGTACTCAGATTCTGTTAGAGCGTCGTTCAAGCCCAGTGTACTGTAAGGGCTTCAGCTTATTACGATTGTATTATATCCGAATTGCGATATTGTGAGTGAATTGTTTTACATTGCACTATATGTGATATTGTTTTGCCATTGAGCACGAATATTATTCACAATTACAGCATTTGTGATTTTTATGATATTGCGACTCGTCATTGACTTTGCTCACAGTTCTGCCCCTTTATACCTTATGGTTTAGCCTTGTGTATGACTTACTGTTTTCAGTGACATATCTGTGTGTGTAGCGGTTTAGATACTGGCAGGGAGGGGGGACGTCCGTGATTCCTAAAGTGGGAGCTACTGTCAGATTATTGCATTTTGAATAGCAATTCATGAGTCAGCACAATATATATTTTCGCAGTTTGAGATGACCTGCAGTGTGACATGTTTGACACCAGATGGCGCTGTCTCAAGACTGCTAAATGGAACCTTGAGGAATGTCAGTTACAAAGTGACAGTTGGGATTTGTCAGTTGGGATTTAATATCTGTGAGGAAAGGATGTTTAGAAAGGTAGCTGTGATGGCTGTTGTTTTTCGATGTTTTGCCAGTTATTGTTAAATACAATTCAATACAAAGTTATATATTTACCTTGTGAATTGAATGAGAGTTTCATTATTCACTCGAACAGAGACTGGAGTTTTTGGGCCGATGGGGAATTAAACTTCTATATTTCTGTTGCCTATCCGCTGTGACATAAATACTCAACGCCGAAGAGCTACCAACCCCTGGTGGGCGCTGCAGCGATCCAGGGGGGGCGGTGACGGCCATTCTCTTCTTCCTCCTCCTCTTAGCTGGCAGCACTTGAAAGACTATCTGTGGAGGCGCCCCTTGGCAGGATCGGCCTGCCTCTTCCATCTTTTCCTCCCCTCCTCCCTCCCTTTCCTCCCTCCCACCCTCCCCGCGGCCTGTGCACCTGGCCACCCCCTCCCTCCATTCAGACCTCCTCTTCCTCACCCTTTTCACCCACGGGGGAGAGAGAGAGCAGCAGCAGGGCTCTCTTCCCTTCTACCGCCAGAGCTTCCTGACCCCACCAGTATTCAAATTTCGGGGTATCAGGTATTTATGTAAAATTTGGTCCAGATCCCACATTGTTTGAGTCCACAGTTCTCTCTGCATGTAAGTGAACTACAACTCTCAAACTCAAGGTCAATGCCCACCAAACCCTTCCAGTGAATCCAGGAAACTATTATTATTAGTATTATTATATGGGGCAGAAAGGATGGGAGAACCTGCCATAAGATTGACTTATTAATTAGTATTAATATTCCCTTCCAACCGTTTGAGTTTAATAATAATAATATTAATGATGTACAATAATAGAATAGTAATTATATCTTCCTGCCTTGCAGAAAGAAGGGGGCTGGACTAGATGGCCTTTGGGGTTCCCTTCCAATTGTCTGAGTCCAATAATAATAATAATAATAATAATAATATACAATAATAAAATAGTAATTTTATCTTCCCGCCTGGCAGAATGATGGGGGCTGAACTAGATGGCCTTTGGGGGTCCCTTTCATCTGAGTCTTGTAATAATAATAAAAATAATAATATTTAATAATAAAATAGTAATTCTATCTTCCTGCCTGGACTAGATGGCCTTTGGGGTTCCCTTCCAACTGTCTGAGTCCAATAATAATAATAATAATATACAATAATAAAATAGTAATTTTATCTTCCCGCCTGGCAGAATGATGGGGGCTGAACTAGATGGCCTTTGGGGGTCCCTTCCATCTGAGTCTTGTAATAATAATAAAAATAATAATATATATAATAAAATAGTAATTCTATCTTCCTGCCTGGACTAGATGGCCTTTGGGGTTCCCTTCCAACTGTCTGAGTCCAATAATAATAATAATAATAATATACAATAATAAAATAGTAATTTTATCTTCCCGCCTGGCAGAATGATGGGGCTGAACTAGATGGCCTTTGGGGTCCCTTCCATCTGAGTCTTGTAATAATAATAAAAATAATAATATATAATAATAAAATAGTAATTCTATCTTCCTGCCTGGACTAGATGGCCTTTGGGGTTCCCTTCCAACTGTCTGAGTCCAATAATAATAATAATAATAATATACAATAATAAAATAGTAATTTTATCTTCCTGCCTGGCAGAATGATGGGGTCTGAACTAGATGGCCTTTGGGGGTCCCTTCCATCTGAGTCTTATAATAATAATAATAAAAATAATGTATAATAATAAAATAGTAATTACATCTTCCTGCCTGGCAGAAAGAAGGGGGCTGGACTAGATGGCCTTTGGAGTTCCCTTCCAACTGTCTGAGTCTTACAACAACAACAACAACAACATGCAATAATAGAATAGTAATTCTATCTTCTTGCCTGACAAAAAGATGGCGCTGAATTAGATGGCCTTTGTGGGTCCCTTCCAACTGAGTCTTATAATAATGATGATGATGATAATGATGTATAATAATAGAAAAGTAATTCTATCTTCCTGCCTGCAGAAAGAAGAGGGCTGGACTAGATGGTTTTTGGGGTTCCCTTCCAATTGTCTGAGTCTTACAACAACAACAACAACATACAATAATAGAATAGTAATTCTATCTTCCTGCCTGGCAGAAAGAACTAGATGACCTTTGGGGGTCCCTTCCAACTGAGTCTAATAATAATATAATAATAATGTATAGTAATTAATTTCGGGGGGTGCTGAGTCAAATCAAATTCAATAATTTTGGCCCAGAAACCTGCCTTTGATTTATACCTGATGTTGACCTGTACATGGGTATATATTTTAAGTACAATTTGTGACTCTATATAACATCATTACTGGACAAGAAGCATCTCCTTTAGCTTTCAGTTCAATGACTTTGGAGAACTAGATCCAGTATCAGATAGATGCAACTTTGATCCTGAACCAACAAAGTTTCTTTATATCTGCTGAACTTCTGATAACACAATAAGTTTTTTTAATTAAAAAAAAAACAATTAACAGCAGCACATTTTAAATTTAAAACAAAAAAACCCAATTATATAGTCTAGGGAATTATTTTCTTTTAGAGCAGAATCAAAGCTGTAGACATGCAAGCAAAGTGTCCCCAAAGGAACCCAAACAGAAGCCTAATCCCATTATTTTCACTTCCCCAACGGGCCTGGCACCAGGCGTTTCACATTGCTCCTCTGGAATCTTGTCTGCAACCCTGGAGTTTAGCACCCACTATGAGCCAAGAGAGATTTGCTTGGCCAAACCTCCTGGCAGTTTCCAGCACAGGAGAGCAATAAGAAATCCTTGCCAAAGCCTGCAATCGCTTCCCAGCTATCTGGTAAACTTTGGTCTTAAACATTTTTATTCACGGCAGACATTGTGCATATATGGATGGACCTTAAATCTCTAGGCCAGTCTTTCTCAACCAGTGTGCCATGAGCGACCATCAGGTGTGCCGCGAGAAAAGCTCTCTGCCCCCCTTCCTTCCCCCCTCCTCCTGCCGAACTCCTGCTGCTTGGGAGAGGAGGAGGAAGGGATGGGCGGCCGCAAAGAAAAAGAAGAAGGGACCGGGGCACCGCCTCCTTCAGCCGTTTCCCCAACCAGCCTCCAATCTGCCATGACTCCCGCCATGACTCTCACCCCTTGCTTGTTGAAGCCGCGCGGAGGAGGAGCCCCACCTACTGAAGCCCGTCCACCGCTCATGCTCCTCCTCTGTGAGAGAGCTGAAGCCGGGGGGAGGAGGGGGCATGACGCAGCCTGGCTCCGCCCCTCCCCCAGCTTCAGCACTCCCACAGCTTTGTCAGCCTTGAGGGGGCAGTGCCAAGCCAGCGGTGGCAGAGCCAGCACAATGCTGGCTTGCCTCCTCTAAGCTGGTGAAGCTGTGGGAGAACTGAATCCGGGGGAGGGGCGGGGCATGGCATGGGCTGGCTCCGCCCCCTCCCCAGCTTAAGCGCCCTCACAGCTTCACCAGCCTTGAGGGGGCAGTGCCAAGCCAGCGGTGGCAGAGCCAGCACAATGCTGGCTTGGCACTGCCCCCTCAAGGCTGGCGAAGCTGTGGGAGAACTGAAGCCAGGGGGAGGGGCGGGGCATGGTGTGGCCTGGCTCCCCCCGGCTTCGGCGCTCCCAGCAGCTGCTCTCAGCAGCTCACCATCCCCCAGGCGTTCTTTACGGTGTTAGAGTGTCATTTTGTGTCATTTTGGTTGGTGGTGTGCCCCCGGATTTTTTTAATGTTAAAAGTGTGCCGCGGCTCAAAAAAGGTTGGGAAACACTGCTACTGCTCTAGGCTACTGTAGATTTTTATCTTGTGCATGTGGGCAGGCCCGGATTACCCATAAGGCCACCCGAGGCCATGGCCTCGGGCGGCATGTTTGGGGGGGGGGCAGCGGATCCGGACCCCCAAATTTTAAAAAAACCAAAAAAATTCACCCAAAAAAAAGGGCGCATGCGCGGCCGCCCCCTCCCTTTGTTCTGCTCCCCTCAGCTCTGCTTTAGGAGGGAGGGAGGATCGGCTCTGCTCCTTACTCCGCCCCTCCCCACCCCCGGCTCCGCCCCTCCCCGCCTCCTTGCCGGAATGAAGGAAGGAGGGCGGGGCGAGGAGGAGAAAGAGGTGCCCTCCCGCCGCACGTCTTGCGCGCCGCCCACCCCTTTTCGGAGGGGCTGGCGCGACTCCTCTCTGCCTCCTCCCTGGCGTGGCGTGGCCAAGCAGGGAGGAGGTGTGGGCGAAGCGCGCCGCCGCCCCTCCTCCCTTGCGTCGCCACGCAAGGGAGGAGCGGCAGTGGCGCAGCTTCTCTCCGTCTCCCTGGCTTGGTGTCGCCAGGCAAGGAGAAGGAGGCAGAGAGAAGTCGCGCTGCCGGCCCTCCTCCCTTGCGCGTCACACCACGCAAGGGAGGAGGGCCGGCAGCGCGGCTTCTCCTCCTCCCTGCCTGGCAACGCCACGCCAGGGAGGAGGCAGAGAGGAGTCGCGCCAGCCCCGCCGAAAAGGGGTGGCCGGCGCGCAGGACGCGCAGCGGGAGGGCGCCTCTTTCTCCTCTTCGCCCTGCCCTCCTTCCTTCAATCCGGCGAGGAGGGGCGGAGCCGGGGGTGGGGAGGGGCGGAGCCGGGGGCGGGGAGGGGCGGAGGCAGACTCTTTGGCCTAGGGCGGCAAAAGGGCCTGATCCGGGCTTGCATGTGGGCCCGCATTGTCATTTGTGATTGGAGATACTTAGCTGTATATTGTTTTTATTTATATGTCTGTATTTTTATTGTGTTGCTGCTGATGTTTTTGATTTTATTTATTGTATTTGTTGTTTGGGCCTGGCCTCATGTGAGCCGCCCCAAGTCCCCATCGGGGAGATGGTGGCGGGGTATAAATAAAGATTATTATTGTTGTTGTTGTCAATGATGAAAAAGCAAAACAAAAAATTCTGGTATTTTTCATGGACACAGATATTATCTAAATAAGCCAATTTAAGGATTCAAATATAAGGCAATATCCTCCTCTTCCTTCCTTTCTCCCCCTTCCTTCTTTCCTCCATTCTTCCTCTTCCTTCCTTTCTTTCTCCCCTTCACCCTTTCCTTCTCCTTCTCTCCTTCCTTCTTTCCTCCATTCTCCCTCCCTCTTCCTTCCTTCCTCTTCTATTCTTTTTCCCCAAGTCTTCCTTTCCTGCTCCTTCCTTTCTTTTCACTTCCCTCTCTCTCCCCTTCGATCTTTTCTTCTTTTCACTTCATTATTTTACTTTTTCCTCACTCCCTTTCCTTTCCCTTCCCCATCATTTCCTTTCCGCCCTTCCCATTTCCTTCTTTCTTTTCCCCTCCTTGTCTCTCTCCTGCTTTTCTTTTCTTCCTTTTCCATAGTTCGTTCTTCTTTTCTTTCTTCTTCTCCCCCTCCCTCCTTTATTTCCTCTATCTTTCTTTCTTTTCCCCTTCCTTCCGTCTTCTCTTCTTTCCCAGACTCCTGAGCATGCCTTTTGCAGAGCCAGGTCTAACATGTCCCATCATTCTGCGGGGGAATCCTTTTCTCACGTATATACTCACATTTAGTTGAATTCAGTCTTAAAATATATTATACTTGCTGTACCCGGCACGCGTTGCTGTGCCCTATTTAGGAGATGCGAGAAAGTCTATGTAAGGGTCGGAATTGATGTTACTTATGGTCTTGTGGG